>CAUYRB010056601.1:0-26796 GCA_963574695.1 Propithecus perrieri
AGCTGGGACTACAGGCATGCGCCACCATGCCCGGCTAATTTTTTCTATATATTTTTAGCTGTCCAATTAATTTCTTTCTATTTTTGGTAGAGACGGGGTCTCGCTCTTGCTCAGGCTGGTTTCGAACTCCTGAGCTCAAACAATCCACCCACCTCGGCCTCCCAGAGAGCTAGGATTACAGGCGTGAGCCACCGCGCCCGGCCAACATCTAGTTTTTTGTTTGTGTGTTTTTTGTTTTTGTTTTTGAGACAGTCTTGCTCTGTCACCCTGGCTCGAGTGCAGTGGTGTCATCATAGCTCACTGCAACCTCAAACTTCTTGGGCTCAAGTGATCCTCCTGCCTCAGCCTCCCGAGTAGATGGGACTATAGGCATGCACCTGGCTAATTTTTCTATTTTTTGCAGAGATGGGATCTTGCTGTTACTCAGGCTGGTCTTGAACTCCTAGCCTCAAACGATCATCCTGACTCAGTCACCCAGAGTTCTAGGATTACAGGCGTGAGCCACCACACCCAGCTTAAACACCTAATGTTATGTGACTGTGCATATATATTTCCTTTTTGTTATTCCTGAGTCACAATAGAGTCTTAATGAGATGAAAATTCTGGCCTGGCCTTTGCAGGAGGGGCTTGTCTTTAGCCCCCCTTTAGCAGGGGATTATGGTCAGCAGCATCCACAAGGTCAAGGGGCAGCAGGGCCTGTGCGGCCAGTGTGCTGATGGCCCCTTCAATATTGCATCCTACCCAGGGGTTGGCAAGACAGGGAGACTGATGTGAATCACTGTAGCCTTCATGGGATACTCTTATGGAGATGAGGACTCAGGGATTTTTGAAGTCCACCCTGTATTAATGTGAGAGCTCACTAAATGTCAGAGACCCTGCTGCGTGCTTATTGTTCCTGCCACAGGTAACCTTCACAGCTACCTTTCTAGAGAGTTCTTTTCATTTCACTTTTCTTGCATGTGGATGTCCAGTTCTTAAGGCACCATTTGTTGAAAAGACTTTCGTTTCTCCATTCTATTGTCTTTGTTCCTTTGTCTGTGTCTATGTGGGTCCATTCCTGGGCTCTTTATTCTGTTTCATTGATTTCTATATTTGTATATTCTGTTGCTAATACAGCTCTGTCTTTATAAAATTAACTTACTTCGGTTGACAAAGATTTTATGTATTTATGGTGTACATCATGTTTTGATATATTTATACACTGTGGAATGGCTAAACCAAGCTATTTAACATATATATTACCTCACATGCATATCTTCTTTTTTGTGGTGAGAACCCTTAAAATCTATTCTCTTACAATTTTGAAATATACTTCCTCTCTCTCGCTATATATATTTTTTTATTAGAGATGGGGGTCTCAATATATTGCCAAGGCTGATCTCAAACTCCTGGCCTCAAGTGATTGTCTCGTGTAGCTGGAACTGTAGGCACATGCCTCTGTGCCCAGCTGAAATATACAATACATTGTTATTAAGTTTAGACACCATAAGATATTAATATAATAGTTCTCTTGGACTTATTCTTCCTAACTGAAATTTTGTGTCTTTTGACTAGTATCTCCCAATCCCCCGACCTTCCAGCCTCTGATAACCACCAGTTCCACATATAAGTGAGATCATGTTTGTCTTTCTGTGCCTGGCTTATTTCACTTAACATAATGTCTTCCAGGTTCATCCATGTTGTTGCAAATGACAAGATTTCCTTTTTTAAGGCTGACTAGTATTCCATTGTGTATCTATACCCATTTTCTTTCTTTCTTTTTTTTTTTTTTTGAGACAAAGTCTCACTTTGTTGGCCTGGGTAGAGTGTTGTGGCATCAGCCTAGCTCACAGCAACCTCAAACTCCTGGGCTCAAGCCATCCTCCTGCCTCAGCCTCCTAAGTAGCTGAGACTATAGGTGCACACCAAGCCGCCTGGCTAATTTTTCTATTTTTGGTAGAGATGGGGTCTCACTCTTGCTTAGGCTGGTCTTGAACTCCTGAGCTCAAGCCATCCTCCCACCTCAGCCTCCTAGAGTGCTAGGATTACAGGGGCGAACCACTGTGCCCAGCCTCCCCATTTATTTAGTTCTTTTATTTTTTTCATCAGAGTTTTGTAGTTTTGTTTATACAGATCTTGTATATATTTTGTTAGATTTGTACCTAACTATTTCATTTTTAGGGGGTGCTAATGTAATTGGTATTGTGTTTTAAATTTCAATTTCCACATGTTCTTTGCTGGTACATAGGAAAATAATTGGTGTTTGCGTATCAGCTTTCTGTCTTGCAGCCTTGCTTGTTGGTTCCAGGATCTTTTTTGTGTGAATTCTTTCAGATTTTCTACATAGACAATCATGTCATCTGTGAACAAAGACAATTCTATTTCTTTTGTCTAATGTGTATATCTTTTAGTTCCTTTTCTTGTCTTATTGCATTAGCTAGGACGTCCAGTACAATGTTGAAAAGGAATGGTGAGAGGGTCACTCTTGCCTTGTCTCTGATCTTAGCAGGCAAGCTTCTAATTTCTCACCATTAAGTATGATGTTAGCTGTAGGTTTTTTGTAGATATTCTTTATCAAATTGAGTAAGTTCCTCTCTATTCCTAGTTTGCTAAAATTGTTTGTTGTTGTTGTTAAATCATCCTGAATGGGTGTTGGATGTTGTCAAATACTTTTTCTGCATCTATTGATCCCATCATGTGATTTTTCTTCTTTAGCCTGTTGATGTCATAGATTACATTAATTGATTTTTAAATGTTGAAGTGACTTTGCTTATCTGGGATAAATCCCACTTGTCATGGTATATTGTTCTTTTTTTACGTTGTGGATTTGATTTGTTAATATTTTGTTGAGGGTTTTGCATCTGTGTCTATGAGAGATATTGGTCTGTGGTTTTCTTTTCTTGTAAAATCTTTGGTTTTGGTGTTAGGGTAATGCTGGCCTCATAGAACGAGTTAGAAATTATTCCCTCTATCTTCCAGAAGAGATTGTGGAGAATTGGTATAATCTTTTCCTTAAATCTTTGTTAGAATTCACCAGTGAACCCATCTGGGCCTGATGCTTTCTGTTTTGAAATGTTATTAATTATTGATTCAATTTCTTTAATATGTGTCTATTTCATTTCATTTTTTTAATTAAAAAAATTTTTTGGAATAACATTAGATTTAGAGAAGAGTTATAAAGCTAGAATATAGAGTTTCCATATACCCCAGTGCTGGGAGTTAGCTACTGTCCCAGCAAAACAGGTCCCAGGCAGGATCGTTACAAGAGATTTGAAAATCATAGAGACAGAGACAAAGTGTAGTTTAAAGTTACGGGGGAGTCAGGGGTCCTCCAGCATTCCTGTGAGCCAGGAGTCACAGAGTGAAGTCCCACATTAGTATTTATTGTTACAGCAAGCAGTTGTCCTTGGTCAAAGAATTATGTGTACAGATCATTTGTTAAGGTTTCAAGGCTCCCCAAAGATTTAAAGGGACCCTTACCTAATTTTGTCTACAAGAATAGACAGTGACAAAATTTTTCTAAGATACACATTTTAAGCCCTAAGTTAAGAACAGACCTAGCTTAGCATACAAATTAAAGATAAAAATGTATAAAGCAGGAACACTGAGTCTGTATACTAATCTAATCTATTTCTCTAAATACAGAGACATGTGGTTAGGAGTGAAGCAGGAATAGCCTTGAAGTTTAAGATAGTTCCAGCTGCACATTATCTGCTGGGCAGGCATTTTGATCAGCTTCTTAGCTTTGGGCCCAAACTGAGCTCTGCCTTGCACAAGCTCAAGGCGATGGCTTGCAGGCTTTGAAGTCACATGGCCTTGCAGATGTTTTCTGATCAGTGGAATGCCCCCTTGTTGCTAAGCAGCTTCTGATCTGTGAACTAACATGCGCACAGATTCCTTCAAGGGAAAGCCCTGCAAAACTCCTGAAACTTTTCATGTCTCTTAATTCTATATTACAACATCCCAGCTTTCCTTAATGTTAACGTCTAATAAAACCACGTTAAGACTAAAAAACTAAGAAATTAACATCGGTACAATAATATTAGCTAAACTGTAGACTTTATTTGAATTTTACCAGTTTTTCCACCAAAGTTTTTTCTGTTCCAGGACCAAATCCAGGGCACATTAATACATTTAGTTTTTGGGTCTCCCTAATCTCTGATCTGTGAGTTTCTCCATCTACCTGTTTTCATGACCTTGAGAGTTTTGAAGAGTACTGGATAATTTGTAGAATGGCACTCAGTTTGGGTTTGTCTGATGTTTTCTCATGATTATATGGGGTAATGGGGTTCAGGGGAGCGTAGCATAGAGGTGAAGTGCCCTTCTCACCACATCATTTCAGGGGCACATGATATCAACATGGCTTTGATCACTTGGTTAAGGTGGTATCTGCCAAGTTTCTCCACTGTAAAATTATTATTTTTCCCTTTTCATACTCTATTCTTTGAAGCAAGTTAGCAAGTCCAGCCCACATTTAGGGCTAGAGAAATTAAGCTCCACCTCCTGGAAGGGGGATTCTCTTCATATATTTTTTGGAATTCTTCTGTAAGGAAGATTTGTCCTGATTTTACTTACAAAATTGACCAGAATAGGAAAAAGGAAAAAGACACTAGAAGGAGGAATCACTTATATTTTTCCTTGCTGTGGAATGTTTTTCTGTTCCTGCTGCTCTGTCATGTCCCTGGGCCTGGGGGAAGGATGGCTCCCTTGGACTGTGAGAGAAAAATGGTGATGTGGAAACATCTGCCTCCATCATCTCCTGCAACCCTTCAATCTCTGCTCTGGCTGTGCCCGTTCTCCCTCCAACCCCTGGCCCAGGAGCCTGTCCCTTCTCTCAACCCCAGTGACAGCCAGACTCTCATCCAGAGCCAACTCCCCAGTGGGAAGGGGGCTGCTCCTCCTGGGGTAGAAGAGGAGAGAGAGGGCAGAGCCTGGGGCTGGGGCAGAAGGTGCAGCAGAAATGCAGGAGGTTAGAGCGAGAAGGACTTCTGAATGAGGGCAACATGGGAGTGGTCAGAGGGTGACTGAGGACGTCCCTGGCATCTCCAGTTAGGAAGGAGGGGGCGCCTTGGGTACAAGGGCAGAGAGTGGGGCAGGGGCTGCAGAAGATGGCCCCACCCTCATCCCTGGTCCTCTGACAACACCCCACCCCAGTCACACTCCAGGCCCAGCGGATCCACCGGGCAGGTGGGCCTCAGCTCCTGTCCGGGGAGGACCTGGCAGCTGCCAGCCTGGAACGCCTCATCTTCCCCAGGTTGGGTCCTCTGAGTCCCAAGTCCAGGGTCAGCTCCTTCCCTTCCTGCACCAGGTCAGAGCCGTTGGCAGCTGAGGAGCCAAGTGCTCTGCATGGCAGGTGTGATCGCCCTCAGGGTCCTCCCTGTTAGTCACCACAACTTGGGACACTGGATGCAGGGGAGAGAGCAGAGGTGGAGTGAGGGTGGGACACACTTCAGCTTCCCCTCCTCCCCCGTCCTCCTGCACCTCCTTCCCCTCCCCCAGCCAAGGACTGCTGAGAGCCTGGCAGGAACCGGAGACCCGGGTCCCCACCACTCCCTCCAGGAGTCTTTCCATGAGTGTGTCACCTCCATTCCCACTGCAGCTTTAGGGACTGCCACCATGCAGAGCCCTGGGTATGTGCAGAGGTGATCCTAGAACCTTCTTCCTTGAAACACCTGCCTGTCTCAGTGCCTCGTCTCTTCAAGTCTGCTCAAATGGCACCTCCCTGAGGCCCACCCTGACCACCCTATTTATTATACAAGTGCCACCTGTGTTACTTTGCACTGTCTAATTTGCATTATTTTTTCTTCGTATCTCCCATAACTTTCTAACATAACTGTGTAAATTTCTTTATCCCAAGATAGCCTCAGCCATGTTCCCATCCCACATGCTCCTTAGCAATGTGACCTTGCCCTCCCCCGTCAAGACCTGGGCCTAACCCCCTTCCCCCGGATCTGCAAGTGCCTCTGGTGACTGCAACACGGGGAAAGTGACACTTTCTGACTTCTGAGCTTCTGACATAAGATGCCTGTGGTTCTCACTTGGCTGCTTGAAACACCCCCTCCTGGACCCCAGGTGTGGGGCCGGCAGCAGCCAGGCCACGGGAGGAGCAGGTGGAGGAGAACCCAGGCCACCTGGTTCATAGCCCCAGTGAACCCCCAGTCCACAGCCAGCTCCGACTGCAGTCCTGGGAGGGAGCCCTCTTGAATGTCCTGGGCCAGTCGGGCTCCGGATGACACAGCCCCAGCCCATGTCACATGGAGCCGAAGAGCTGCCCGGCTGAGTCCAGTCAACCCGCAGAATGAGAGATAGCAGAAAGGTTGTAGTTTTAAGACTATCTGTTACCCAGCAATAGATGAGCAGAACACACCATTTAATCTACTCTTGTTATGTTTTTATTTATTGTCTGTCTTCCTGTCAGATTGTCAGCATCAGGGAGCAGGTGTTTGTCTCTCTGGTTAAATGATCCCCAGGCCTAGGACACTACCTGGCACAGAGACACTGAATACCTGTTACATGGATGAATAACTGCTGTGACCAGAATTCCTTAAAGCTGGGTCTGAGACTGGACAGGGGGAGTGACTGGTGTTTGTTGTGGGGGTTACACTGTCAGCTCAGGCCGCCGTAACAAAGACATAGATTAGGTGGCTTAGGCAACAGAAATGCGTTTCTGCTCCAGTCTCTTCCTCTTCTGATAAGGACACTCATCCCACCATGGGGGCCCCAACCTCTGCACCTCACCTGAATCTAATCCCCTCCCAGAGGCCCCACCTCCTAATACCATCACATTGGGTGTTAGAGCTTCAACATGAATTTTGGGAGGACACAAAAATTCAGTCCATAACAAAGTCTTAAGATCGAGGTGCTGGAAAATTTGGTTTCTGGTAAGGGTTCTGTTCCTGGCTTGTAGCTGGCCACCTTCTCGCTATGCGTCATGTGGCCTTTGCTCTGTGTGGCTGCAGGGAGAGAGAGACATCTCTGCTGTCTCTTCCTCTTATAAACACCAGGCCTATCGGATCAGGGCCCCATGCTTATGACTTCATTTAACCTTAATTATCTCTTTAAAGGTGCTATTTCCAAGTGCAGTCATGTTGGGGGTTAGGGCTTCTTTTCAAGGGACACAATTCCATCCATCACCTGACTGTGATGTGTGTGTGTGTGTGTGTTTGATGTCTACCGTGTGGTCCCGGAGTCCTGAGCCCCTCAATGAGCATGATGCTCAGTGCTGCCGCAAACTCGTGGTCTAGCCACACAAACACGCAGACCAGCAGCCCCTGACCACCAACTGCCTCTGCTGCCTCTTGGGTCTGGGAAGAAGACTGCCTAGGTTGTGGGGTCGTGGGTGGCCACTGCAGTGTGGGGGTTCCTGGGGAAACTCTCCCCTGGCTTGGAGACCCCCAACATGCTGCTCAGGCATCAAGGCAGAAATGAGATTTGGGGCTGGGGCTGCAGAGCTCCTAAGGTCAGGGTTTGGGGTAGCAGAGAGCAGGTCCCGAGTGGTCCAGTCTGAATAATCAGATGTCGGGTCACCAGAGGACAGAGACAGGACCCACGGTCTGAGGCAGAGAACTGTGGAGGGGCAGGGCCTGTCCTTGGCAATCTCAGGAATGGGTAGCTGGTTGCCTGCGTCCTACCACGGAGGCCCACGTAGCCCACGGCGCGTCCATCTTGTTGCCCAGAAGAGGGTTGTTGGGGCTTCTTGGCCTGGCCCTAGCTGTCACACGGGACAAAGGAAGCCACTGTGACAGTGGGCTGCTCAGAGTTGCACTCGGACATGCCTGTGAAGTCCTAGGGCAGGGAGTGGGACCCTGGAAACCCTAGGGAATTCAGGACCAGGGCTGGTCCCTACGGGTGCGATATAGACACCTGCCGTTCACTCTCTGTGGCCCAGGACCCAGAAACCCTCTCCAAACACAACCCGCAGGAGTCCCTGGGCAGCCCTTCCGATGCCGCTCTCCTCCCTGGCTCCTTCCTGCACCTCTACTGCCGCCGATGTCGCTATTTCAGCCATATTCTCACTTTCCCGGAGCCTCCCCCCTTCCTGGACCTACCGCCCAAGGCTCTTCCTACGAGTCTCAGGGTCCAAGGCTCCCTGTGTTGGGTCCCCCAGAGGCAGCAGCAGGAACAAGTGACAGGGACTCGGGATTGCAAGGTCGCATCCCAGGAGACTGAGGCCACTTAATATATTGGTAGGGTCGACCCCAGACCTAGGAACCACCTGTGGTGGCCTTGGGGACCTCGCCCTGCCCTGCGGCCCGAGTCCACCGTCACTCAGTGCGGAGGAAACGTCTATGTCAGCTTGGATCTTTGGAAACACTTCAGCTCCGAACCTGACGTGGGAGCGGGGCGCCCCTTCTGTGCAGAGCCGGGTCCTGCTGCTCCCTGGGCAGTTCATGGCTGAGCCGGAGTTGGGGGCTCCTGTCTCTGTCCTCTCCCTGCGGCCACACGGGGGCGCCGCCGCGCTGCTGCCGGGTTCCGCGGAGCCGCCGGGAGGGTCGGGGCCGAGTCAGGCGGGGATGGGGGCCCTGGGGCGGGCACCAGCGCGGGCGAAGGCGCCTCCGAACAGCCCCGGACCGCGCCGGGGTCGGAGGACAGGACAGCGCAGGAGCCTCGTGCCGTCCCTGAGTTTCGTTTTCTTCCTTTCTCTCTTCTCTCCTCCCCTCCCCTCCCCTCCCCCTCCCTCCCTCCCTTCCTTCCTTCCTTCCTTCCCTCTTTTGTTTCTTGACAGAGTCTCCCTCTGTCGCCCTGGGTAGAGTGCAGCGGTGTCACCATAGCTCACAGCAACTTCAAACTCCTGGGCGCAGGCGATCCTCCTGCCTCAGCCTTCCAAGTAGCTGGGACTACAGGAAGGTGCCCGCTGAGCCCTGCTAATTTTTCTATTTTTAGAAAACAAGTGAGACAGGTCTCACTATTGCTCAGGCTGGTCTTGAACTCCTAGCCTCAAGTGACCCTCCCGCCTCAGCCTCCCAGAGTGCTAGGATTACAAGGGTGAGCCACTGTCCCTGGCCTATTTTTATTTTTTTACAGTTCTTTACCAATTTTGTTTTAATTTCAATAGATTTGGGGAGTACAAAGTGTTTTTTTTGTTACATGGACAAATTGTATAGAGGTGAAGTC
Source organism: Propithecus perrieri (assembly GCA_963574695.1). Classification (NCBI taxonomy): domain Eukaryota; kingdom Metazoa; phylum Chordata; class Mammalia; order Primates; family Indriidae; genus Propithecus; species Propithecus perrieri. Next base: position 9,094 of record CAUYRB010056601.1, read on the forward strand.
AGGGCCTTTAGTGTACCCGTCACCTGAATAGTGTACACTGAACCGCACAGGTAGTTACTGATGCCTCGCCCTCCTCTCACCCACCCCTCAGGGTCTCCAAAGTCCCTCACACCGCTCCGTGTGACCCTGTGTACCCATTGTTCACTCCCACTTTTAAGTGTGTATACACTGTGTTTGTTTTTCCATTCCTGAGGCGCTTCGCTTAGGATTATGGCTTCCAGGTCTTTCTAAGTTGCTGCAAAAGACATTGTTTCGTTCTTTTTTATGGCTGAGTAGTACTCCCTGGTATATATACTACATTTTCTGTATCTACTCATCAGCTGATGGGCACTTAGGTGTATTCCATATCTTTGCAATGTGAACTGTGCTGCGATAAACATACGAGTGCAGGAGTCTTTTTGATATCCTGACTTCTTTCCCTTTGGTTAGATCCCCAGTAGTGGGGTTGCTGGACTGAATGGTAGGTCTACTTTTAGTTCTTTGAGGAATCTCCATACTGCTTTCCACAGAGGTTGTACTAATTTACATTCCCACCAGCAGTGAATAAGTGTTCCCTTTTCACCACGTCCAAGCCAACCACAAATGTTTTTAAAGTAACAACCAGGAACTATTCAAGGCAACAGAAACACAGTTGTGAACAATGGCGATTCCCGCCCTTGTCCTCATAGAGTTTGTATTCCAGGGGAGAGAGAGACTACAAGCCGTTAATATGAATATATTCTTAAATGTTAGTAAAAGGGTTATGAACAAAAGCAAAGCAGGTGGGGGTGGGAGGGGGGCAGAGAGGCCACGTCAGGTGAGCAGTCCATCCAGGGAGGGCCTCTGGGGGGACATCTGAGGGGAAGGTCAGGCAGGGAGAGGTCCCTGGAGATGAGTCTCCCTGGGAGGCTCTGGGGTGTGAACACCTGAGCAAGCTGGAGGAACCACCCCGAGGGCAGCCTGAGCCTGGGCCCCACGGCATGGCCACATCTGGGGAAATGGGATGGTCACTGGAGACGGTCTTGCCAACCAGAGGGATTTTTCGTGTAAATTATTTTGAAAAGATCCTTCGATACATTTCAAAAGGCTCCAGGGGAAATCTTCCTCCCTCCCCGACCCCAGGCGCACAGGAGATGAGCATGTTACCAATGTCTCAGGTATCTTTCCTGAAAACAAGTTATGCAAATGTTATTGTTATTACATCAAGAAGGAGAACTGAAAAGAAACAGAGAATTGAAGAAAATGTTTAATTTTCCAGGGTTTGCCATGAGGGGTCTGGAGAGAGGGGGTATGGGGAGGGGGCAGAAACTCAGGGATGGGGCCGGGCCTGGTGGCTCATGTCTGTAATCCTAGCACCCTGGGAGGCCCAAGTGGGAGGATCACTTGAGGCTAGGAGTTCTAGACAGCCTGAGCAAGAGTGAGAACTGTCTGTACTAAAGATAGAAAAAATTAACCGGGTGTGGTGGCATGCACCTGTTGTCCCAGCTACTCAGGAGGCTGAGGCAGGAGGATCGCTTGAGCCCAAGAGTTTGAGGTTGCTGTGAGCTACGATGAAGCCACTGTACTCTAGCCAGGTGGACAGAAGGTGACTGTGTTTCAGATAAATAAATAAAAATATGTGTGGAGTGAATGAAAGCAGACAGTCTGACACACAACTAACACCAACACACAGATGCCGTCACTGACACATTCTCACACACACACTCTTGAAGCTTCATTTTCATTCACCATGATGCTGTTCACATTTCTCAGTCATTATGTATTATTAGTTTTTACATTTTCTCCAACTTATTGTGAAAATTGCAGATCCCTCAAGTTTGAAGGAATACTACAATGGTCAGCTAGATGTAATCATTTTAATATTTTGTCATATTTACTTTATGTGTGTAATAAATTATATTTCTATAACTTGCTGAAACACTTGCAAATTACTTGCCAACATTGTGACCTCATTCCTAAATACTTCAGTCCTCAACTCTTAAAAAATAACATTTTTCTTCAAGCAATAATGTTATTACTACAATCCCCTAATATTACAAAATGTCAGAGTAACATAAAATTTTTTTAATTACCTTGCAAACGTCTTCCCTTTGGAGGTGCACAGAGACAGGAGCCCTGGGCCCTCTCTGAGGTTTCCACCTTCCCTGCGGCCCCTCCCTGTAGCCCCTCGAGAGCGACACCCTGGAACACTGAAAAGGAGAAACATTTTCTTCTACGCCCCATTTCTTGTTTCTCCCCACTGAGACGTCTCATTTGTTCGTGTGTCTTACGCCCCTAGGGAAAGAGTCCCAGGGTTTTCCCTCCTGTGTTTTCCTCTCGATCTGTCCATGAGGCCAGCTAAGGGCATCAGGACAGGGCAGCCAAACCGGCGGGTGGAGCAGATTACTCTGCGGTCCTTCTAGATCTCTGAGCAGCTCACCACATCTGCTCACTCCACACCTGAGGAAGCTGAGACGGTCACAGCAATTTTCCCAACGGCCTAATGAGGACCTGGCGTTTGCTCCCTTCCCGGCACTGTTGACGCTCTTGAGAGGATGAGCCAGGACGTCCATGCGCAGCACTGGCGACACGGAAAGTGGGGGGTGGGGGCCCAGTGCACGGAGTAACGGGGCATTTCTCAGTTCTTTGCAAACTCCCTATTTACCCCGTTTTCCCTATGTGGGAACAACGTCCCCGTGTCCACATGATATTCTAGTGCGGACACGCACATCGGGACTACGAGGACTGAGAGCACAGCTCCCCTAGGCCTCCGTCCCCTCCACAGGGCAGAAGAGGCCCCTGTGCCAGGGTCACCCATGGGCCCAGAAGTGGCACTCCCAGCAGGAGGAGTCAGGGCAGACCCGAGACCTGGGGTGAGCGTACCCGATCTCTCAGGGTCGAGACTGAATCTGCCAACAACCCTCCTCCCTCGGGAACCGGGTCCTGTCATCGGGGGTCAAGACAGGGTCCACACTCTCACTGAGACCCAATCACCCACCATCCTCACCTCCAGCCACAGCCCAGGTGACAGCCCAGCCCTGCTCTGCCCCTCATCTCACAGCCTCACCACCGCCATCGCCTCCAGTCCACCAGGACTGATCCTGTCACGCCCTTTCCCTGTTTGTCTCAGTCACACTCGGCCCCCAAATGCCCTGCACTCGCATCCCCACAAGACTCTGCACACCCCTACTCTGTCCCCACCCACGCCCCACCCAGAAATCTTTCCACTGCGCCCCTGGAATGCTCAGCCCATGATCGGCACCTCCACAGCCCTCTCGGGGTGTCCTGCACCTCGCAGCTCCAGCAGACACCTGGGTCTCCCTGAGGACACGGCCCCTCCCAAGTCCTCTACATGGGGGTGTCTCCCAGGGACCTTGTACCCTGGGCCGGAAGGTGGAGAGGGGTCCTCGCTTCTCACTGTGGTTCTCAGACCTTTCTGCCTCCCTCCTGCCTAACTCCCCTAAACTGTCCTCAGATTAGGCCCATTGTCCTCATTGTCACCATCCCCCTCGGGCCCCAGGCCCCTCCCTCTATCCGGGACCTTGTAGCTCCTGGCTCACCGTGTCCCTCCCCAGTAATGCCACCTGCTTCATCCTTGGTGATTTCAACTTACACAGATGTGGAGGCTGATAAGGGTCCCCAAAGGCGTCCCCTCCCAGTCCTAGGAACCTGTGAATAGGGGCACTGCATGGCAGAGGGACATTGCTGATGTAAGGAAGGTGAAGGACTTTAAAATAGGGAGATTTTCCTGGAGTGTCCAGGTGGCGCCGATCAAGTCACATGAGCCATAAAGGCAGGGCACCTGCTCTGGCCGGAGTCACAGAAGCTGCAGCAGAGGAAGGCAAAGGGGATGCAGCAGAGGGGAGTGGGGGAAGGGCTGCGTGTGCTCTAGGGGCCACATGTGATGACCGGAGAGAGGACTCTAGGAGCTCAGGGTGGCTCCCGGATGACAGCTATTGAGCAAGTGGGGACCTCAGTCCCATGTCTGCAAGGAAGTGAATTCGGACAATGACCTGAAGAAGCTTGGAAGGGGATCCTCCCCCAGAGCTCCAGGAGGGAACCCAGACCTGTTGCCACCTTGACTGTAGCCCCATGAATCCATGTGGGACGCGTAACCCCGTGACTGAGAGATGATAAGTAGGTGCTGTTCAAAGCCACTTGGCTTGTGGGAGTTTGTCACGGTAGCAACAGACGCAGTAGGGCAGAGACGATGCTCCGGCTCCTGATTCTCAGATCCGGGAACTCCTGTCCTCTTGCTCTGCTCTGCCTGGGCCCCACGCCCTCGTCACTCCCAGAGCTTGTCAGGGCTGAGAACCTGGCCTTGCCACAGGTTCTTGATTTCACGCCTCCCGGGCTCTGACCATCTTCCCACTGGTCCCCTGGGAGGGGGTGGCAGGCTCTGAGGGCATCGATGCTGTCGTTGACCGTGTGCTGCAGTGTAAATCAGCAAACCCCTCACTGCGCATGGGCCTGTTTTCCAGCTTGGAGCCCCCTGTAGCTCATCCGTTCCCACAGTCCTTGGCTCCCCCGAGAGTCCCAGTCCAGTGACCCTGCCTCTCCTCACTGTCCCTCAGCCTTGGTGTCCTCTCCTCCCCCTCACCCATTTTGAACTCTGTGGTAAATAATTCCAAGCCCTCCCTCCTGTCCCCTGCGTTGTCACACTTGCTTGACAAACCCCACACTGGGGCATCCCACCTGTGCCTGCTCTGCACCTGGGCCCGTGAGCTGCAGGAGGCTGGAGAAACACACCCAGCTCGCCCACTGCTCTCTCCCCTCAGGCCCAGACCTCACGGGGCCCCACCATGGCCAGTGCTCGTCCTGGCCCTGCAAGGGCCACCCTCAGCCTCCTGGCCTGGTGACTGTCACACTGTCTCTCTTTGCTCACACACTCACCCTCCTTCCCCATTCTCACTGCAGCTGCCGACCTTGTTCCTCCTGCACTGAGAAAACCGGGCACATTAGAAGACACCTGCACAGGTCCCGGCTGCCGTCTGTTCCTGTGTTTGCAGCTGCACCACGTGCCCGGCCTTCTGCCGCCTGCACGGTCATTGTAGGGGACCCATCCTGCTCCCGGCCAGAGCCGCTGCCTCTGCTGGTGCCCTACACCTCATCCCTTCCAACCGACTTGGAGGAAATTCTTCCCTTCTCTCTGTTCTCATCGTCATCTCCCCACCGGGTCGCTGTGCAGTGGTGCGGATGCGCAGCCCAGACCCCCAGCTGGAGGATGCGGAACTGATGACGGCCCAGCTGCTGCAGCAGGAAACCCACTGCCACCTCTGCTCTGGGACGGCGCTCCCCACGGCGTCTTCAGGACAAAGATTGAGGGCAGCAGGGAAACTAAGGCAGGACCGTTCCTCCTCTGCAGGCTGAGGCTCCAGGGCTCCCTGCGCCCTTGCTGATCATCCCTGAGCCTGCCCTGGGTCTAGGACGCTGCCAGCCCCCTTCCCTTCTCTCTCCTCGCCCGGGTTCCGACTTGCGCGGCGGTCTGACGGCGCCCCCAGCCTTTCCTGTCCTCCTCCTAAGGGTCTCTCGCTCGCATTTTCCCCAGTGATCCTTGCACATGCAGCACTGCGTTGGGGGCTGCTCCTCACAGGACTCAACTGAGACAAGTGGCGTCAGGAACTCTTTAAGAACACGGGCAAAAAGACGCGGATTTGGGGCTAGCTCATCAGCTGCCTGGCAGGCCAAGAGGATGCCATCCGGGTGGGTAGATAAGACACAGAGGTCCGTGGCACAAGGTGGCAACTGAAATGCCACAGATCTCACCAGCGGTGACCTGAGAAGCTGCCCCGGTTGGCGGCTGTGGCAAGTGTGATGAGAGGACTTAGCAGAATAACAATGGGGTGGGAGGGAAACGTACAGGGTCAGTGGCGTTGGCTGGTTCCTGCTGAGCTGTGTGCATGCCCTACGGGAGGAGGGTGAGAATCTGAGGGCTGTGGCAGCAGCTACGAAGTGCGACAGCCTCCTCCGCGTCCTACAGACAGGCCTTATCCCCTGTAGAGGAAGGGCAGGCAGCGCGGATGGCAGCTGAAGACACCACTGTGAGGGTCTCATTACTCCAGAGATGTGCGGATGCTCGGCCGGGCGGGGCCTGCTGTGGAAACGTCAGGGCCCTGCTAGGAACCTGGGCTTGTGCCAACTGCACGGCGTTATCCGACGACGCCCTTCAGCACCTTCTGCGCATGCGCAGGAGGCTCGCCCTTCTCTGGAAATGGCCCCGCTGCCTGTGCTGGAGGATGCTGCAGACGTCTCCTCCTGTGCAGTGTGAACCCCACTCGGGAGCTTTGCAGGAACCAGGTACCACCCTGCAGGGGGCCAAGGAGCACTGCCGGGTGGGATTGTGAGGGTGTCTGGTTAAGGGCCCGAATGTCAGGTTGGGTAAACAAAAACCGCTTGGCCTGGGAGCACTTTCTTATGACCCCAGGGCATGTGAGAAAGTCTCTGCTGGGGTGGCTCTTTATAGGCTGGAAAACATGATGTCCCTCCTAATGCCAGCACTTCGGGAGGCTGAGGCAGGAGGATCACTTAGAGAGCAGGAGTTTGGTATCAGCCTGGGCAACATAGTGAGACCCCATCTGTACAAAAAACGAAAAGCTTAGCAGGGTGTGGTTGTGTGTGCCTCTAGTCCTAGCCACTCAGGAGGCTGAGGCAGGACAGTTGCTTGAGCCCAGGAGTTCAAGCTTACGGTGAGCTATAATTAGGCCACTGTACTCCAGCCTGGGCCATAAAGCGAGATGCTGTCTCAAAAATAATAATAATAATGCCCAATTCTCAGTGAGGTAGACATGACTTAGTTGCCCTCGAACACGGTGGGAGATGGAATGACGAGGCTGAGGGAAGTGGCGTGTGGGGTGGAGACATTATGTGAGGCCAGAGACCCACCAGCGTGTCATGGTCCACAAGTGGGCCCAGAGGGCACAGCTTCCTCCACATCCATGAGGAAAGTGCTGGCAAGAGGGACCTGCATGGCTAAGATGATTGGGGTGGTGTCCTCTGCAGGTGGGGATCATGGGAGGACACGTGTCTCCCAGACGGGCTCATTAGTGTCCGTGGGGAGGGTTTGGCCCTGAAGAGACGGAGACCAAGTGGTGCCACTTTCCTGCAAAAGCCAGGGGACACGGTCACCATAACAACCCCAGAGGAGCAGCCAAGGGGCTCCACCTGCAGGGGGTTGAGGAGAAGGTTAAAGGAGTGTGTGTCCCAGGGTGAGGACAGATGGCAGCCACCAAGGGTGCTGCTCAGTGTCTCTGATGAGACAGCAGGGACTGGGGAGCAGGAGGCTGAGGGCGTCTGACCCAATACAAGATCCTGACCCCGTTCTCAATGCCTAGACCTCAGCCAAGGTTCAGATTCAGAACCCAGTCACTGAGCAGGTGTCCGTATCCCTGGGAGGAAGGACCCTGGAACCCCATGGCAAGGATGTCCTGGGACATGTCCCTCAGCCCTTCTGACTCAGTTGACTGTACCCTGGGGACGGGAATAGGCAGAACCATGGAGAGCATTGCATGTGGGGTTTGAGTCCACACTGAACCCAGATGCTCCCTACAGTGGGGCTCGCGGAGGCCGGGACGGCACTGACACATGTCTCACTGTGGGACCACTGGGTGCACGGACCCAGCCCTGTCATTTCCCACTGCCTGAGAGCATGACTGGCACTGACACACTGGAGTCACCCCACACTGGTCCCTGCTCTGTGCAGCAAGGTGTCTCATTGTGCAGAAGGCCAGAGGGACACCAATGACACTGCGCCCATCCCAGCCCACGCAGAAATGGGACGGTGTCCGGGTTGGGTGCTGTGCAGGGCACTGCGGGTGTTGCAGGGGCAGCAGCAGCATTAGAGAGCGGCAGGATGCGGGTGCTTGGCCCTGTTACCCGTTTAATTAGACAATCTGCCTTCTGAAAGGCATCTTTGTCAGATTAAAAAGAAAAAAATAGTAATTCACCAATTTGTCCCCTTAGTAGCTGGAAGGGGCCTAAAGAATGAACGAGATTTCTTCGTGTTCGTGCTGGCTGGATGTCGCTGCTGGAACAGACGGATGAGGCCCCAGGCACGGGGAGGCAGCTGTGGATTTCGTGAGCAAATTCTCCTCCACTCCAGTTAGAAAATGGATGAGGAACGAGTCACAGTCATGTGGGATGTGCAGCGCGTTTATTTACAGTTCCCCTCAGGACTACGGTACCTCCCCCGCCTTCGATAATACAGTCTTAAGGGACCTGGACGTCCTGCACATCCTGCAGAATATTGAATCTGTTCATTTCATTGGCAGCATCGTGCTGACTGGCAGGGATGAGGAAGAGGTGGAAAGTTCGCTGGAGGCCTTGACAGACGTGTGCACGCTGCAAGGTGAAGACAAACCTTGCAGAGAGTCGGGAGTGGCCACTGCAGGGAAGCCGTACGGGTCCAGTGGTGAGGGACAGGCAGGGCTGTCTCCTCCAGAGCAAAAGGCAAACGGCTGCATCTTGCATCCTCCTGCAACGCAGGAAGCTCACTGCCTGGGGAGCCTCTTTGGGGTCTGACATTCCACATCTATGTTGTTTCGGCCACACTCTGGGTGACACAGGAGGACGCCAGCCTTGAGTGTGCCTGGACAGGAAAGGACACTGCAGCAGATCCAGGCCGTGGTGCAGTCGGCCCCATCCCTCAGACCCACGGTGCTGGGGGAGTCGGTGGTGGGAACAGGTGCAGGACGGAGCCAAACCAGCCACCAATTGGGGAGCCACTGGTGGGGCCTGGGACTCTGGAGCAAGGCCAGGCCATCCACAGCAGACAGATGTGCCCTGTTAGAAGCAGCTTTTGGTGTGTCACTGTCCCTGATAAGATAGAATGTTTGACCACGGGACACCAGGCCACCTTGTAACTCCAAGTGCCCATGTGATTTGGGTTCTGTGTAACCCACGAAGTCATACAGGGGACAGTCCCGGCAGGGTCCATCACAAGGAGGAAATGGTCCATGTGGGTTGAGCCTGAATCACATGTTGACACACCCCAGCAAACACCCTCCCCTGCAGTGGCCCCGAACATCCAGGCAGACACACTGAAGTCAGGCAGCCTTCGCCCTCGGTCAGCCCAGGGCTGGCAGGACGGCCGTGGATGGAGGACACAGTGGCAGGGGAAGGCTGGGTGTGGCCCAGCAGCACTGGCTCCACCTACCAAGGCCCATCCAGCTGCTGCCATTTCTGACATCTGATTTGTCAGCATTAGAGGCAAATGATGGGCCCTGATGGAGTCTATTTATTTAGGTGACCAACTAGCCACTAAGTGAGGGGAGGACTACATTGAGCCCCTTCAATCCTGGAAGGGCCGGAGGCTCATCCTTGCAGGATAGACGCCTGTTCCACGGGTGAGTTTCCCTTTCCTGCCCTCGGACCCTCAGGCAGCTCCACTACCCGGGGCCGTTGGCATTTCTGATCCACAGGCTCAGAATTGCTCTCAGCGCAGCACCCCACTTGGGGACCAACTGCACAGGGCAGGAGGCGCAGCCTGGCCCACGGCCATGGGACCTCCCTGCTCATGTCACAGTCTGCACCACCCAGGGGCTGCCGGCCACACAGAACCCTGCACAGGCCTCGTAAAGGCACACCTCAGTGCCAGCTTTGAGGACACACTGTGAGGGTTGGGGACCCATCTTTCAGGACACAGTGCATTTGTCAAACCAGAGACCTCTAGGGCGCTGTGTTCTCAGCAGGAAGGACATGTGGGCTCAGAAACCAAGGGGAGGAAGCGGGTGTGGCTCCATGTCCATCACTGAGACTCACCCACTGGGGATCTGCACTTCCCATCTCTGCAGCTCTGGCTCTGCAGGGTAGCGGGTCCTGGTTCCCAGGACTCTGACTAGGGGATAAACGAGAGCCATTGAGCTACACATTACAATTGCCACCAGGGCAGTTTGGACAGTGTGTGCCCAGAGACCAGAAGGTGAGAAGAGGAGCCCCTTCCTCTCCAGGCAGGGGAGAGGGACCCTGATGCCCAGGAGGAGGCAGGGCTGCTTCACACAGAGGGGCAGGAGCAGTGTGTGCAGAACCCAGGGATCCACTTGGGGGCTTTAGGGTTCCTCTTGTTCCATTTTAAGTGTGAACAGAATCATCCAGCAACCCAGCCTGAAAGGGTTTGATTTCCAAGGGCCCAGACCCCTCAGGAAGGAAGGTTTGAGTCACGCCCCCAGGGAATGTCCCTCCTCCTGTGCTCTGAAATCCCAGCAGTGTTGGTGTAGAGGCCCTGCTGCCCATGGGCTATCCCCAGCCAGTGACGGGTCACAGCAGGGACACTGAGGCAGGCCCATTCCTGGGACACAGGGGACTCCTCTGATGGCTAGCTGTGGCTTGAGGACTCCTCCATGGCCTTGCTCAACTCCCCTTAGGTTGCCTGTGGTCTAGGATGAGTCCAACAAACCTTCTCTCCTTCTGTCCATCACGTGGGCTCAGACCTGCACCTGGGACTGTGGCTTCCCCGGGGGTGTCTGGCTCCTCCCCACATTCTCTGACAGGTGGGTCCCCTCATAAATGCTGCTGGGTTTAATCCCACCTTGTCATCTTCTTCTTGGAGAACTCGGACTAACAAAATCATTTCCATCTATACACACATGACCTCTTACTTATTGCAGCTTGTAAAATCCTTCCCTTTATCCAACTCCCCCCACCTCCCTTGGCTCCATTGTGCTGGTCTTTGCATTATCCTCTTGAGTTAATAGATGTTGGTTGTTTCAAGCCTCTAAATTTTGGGCTAGTTTGTGACACAGCAATGGATAACTAGTGAGTCTCTCCTAGGTTTTAGCATCCCATAGGTGCTGTTCACATCTCTTTTAGCTCCTTGCATTCTGACAGTGTTGGCCACACCCGCTGTTTCCAGTTCCTCCTCTCCTGTTCTTTTTAGTTCGTCTTTTCTTGTGTCTTCCTTCTTTCCTCTCTCCCCCACTCCTTTTTGTCCTTTTTATTATGGACGATTTCTAATGTGGGAAACCACCCTGTGTGGCTGTGCTGAAAGGAAGCATCATCTGGATCTGTATGATAAAGGTATAATGCCAGAAGATAGGGCGAGGAAAGGAAAGGAAATGAAAGGAAGTTATTAACAGAGCCTGAGAAAAATTGCCTGGGAGATTCTTCAGCCAAGACGATGAAATGTTAACTTTGATTCTGTTTTCAAAACACATCAGCAACATGAAGTCTTAAACATTCCTTATAAAAGTGTGAGTTGGTACAAACACTTTGGAAATCAAATTAACCTTATCCAGTATGATTAAAGTTCATGCACCATATGGTCCCGCAATCATTCTCCTGATCATATACTCTGGGGACGTTTTTGCCTACGTGCCTCAGTTGGCCATCAGAGGAGTCCCCTGTGTCCCAGGAATGGACCTGCCTCAGTGTCCCTGCTGTGACCTTTCATAGTTTGGGAGTGGCCCATGGGCAGCAGGGCTCAGCACCAAAGCTGCTGGGGACTTCAGAGCACAGGAGACACGTACATTAATGTTTCTGGCAAAAACTGAAACAACCACATATACATCAATAGGGAAGTGGCAAAACTGGAATAATCATCGAATGTAAAACTTCAGCAGAACAATGAATGGACGACATCCTCCCACATCCGGGATAACTGTTCTGCATGTAGCGTGCTCCACAGAAGAATACACGCAGTATGACTTCAGAGTAGAGGAAGTTTAAAAACAGGCAAGACTAGCTAATATTTGGTTTGGGGATCTAGACACTTAGTGTAAAAATCATTAGAGAAATGAAGACTCGGAGGCTCCTTCTGGGGTTGGGATTGGGCAGCAGCCTATGGCGGGTTCACAGGTTCTGTGTCTTTGCCAGTGGCGGGAGCCCAGGCAATTACTTCGTCATGACGTCTCACACCGGCAATTTTGAAACTGTGGCTTGGGAACCGTTCCTGATTATTATTATTATTTTTTAAATGAAAGAGAAAACAAAATTCTGAAGTTCATTGCAAAGATCCTTTGAAAGAACCACTCAGGTTGGAACAAAGCCTAAGCCATGTGACAAAGCTGTGTGACAGAGAGGACCAGGATGCCGTGAAAATAGCCCTGGCCAGAAATAGGTCATTTGATCTTTGGCTCACTGGCACCTCTGTGGATTCTCTTGAATCTGATGTTCAATCTGCTGTGCAAGGCAAGTCCATCTCGCCAAAGATTTGATGTGTTACTTCATTTTGCCACACACATATTGATTTAAATTTTGACAGAATTAGAAAAGCACATTGTTGGCCGGGCGCGGTGGCTCACGCCTGTAATCCTAGCACTCTGGGAGGCCGAGGCGGGCGGATTGTTTGAGCTCAGGAGTTCAAAACAAGCCTGAGCAAGAGCGAGACCCCGTCTCTACTATAAATTAGAAAGAAATTAATTGGACAACTAAAAATATATAGAAAAAATTAGCCGGGCATGGTGGCGCATGCCTGTAGTCCCAGCTACTGGGGAGGCTGAGGCAGAAGGATCGCTTGAGCCCAGGAGTGTGAGGTTGCTGTGAGCTAGGCTGACGCCACCGCACTCTAGCCCGGGCAACAGAGTGAGACTTTGTCTCAAAAAAAAAAAAGAAAAGCACATTGTTGATCAAAATAATTTAAGTTGGAAGACATGATAAATGAATAACCAGGGATGGAATAGCAAATATGAGTGGAAAACACAATAGAGCTGCCTTAGAAAAGCTTTAGTAACAGTAACAGTAAAAGCACACAGTCACAGAGCCTCTTACAATCACGGTGGTGTCCAAATCACTTTCACCACGTCTCATTGAAATACATAGTGAGAGATATTGAATTTGCCTAAGATGCCCACCAAATAGCTAGTTTTCCAAAAACCTTCTTCCTAGGTTGCAGTTAGCCATTTTTGCTTGCTGGATCAAATCAAAATTGTTTTCACAATGCTAAGCTAGGTATGTAGACTGAAATATGAGATTCACATTTTCCTGAAAAGCAGTCTGCTTAAGCAAATTTTTTTTTTTTTTTTTTTGAGACAGAGTCTCACTCTTTTGCCCGGGCTAGAGTGCCGTGGCATCAGCCTAGCTCACAGCAACCTCGAACTCCTGGGTTCAAGCGATCCTCCTGCCTCAGCCTCCCAAGTAGCTGGGACTACAGGCATGTGCCACCATGCCTGGCTAATTTTTTCTATATATTTTTAGTTGTCTAATTAATTTCTTTCTAATTTTAGTAGAGACGGGGTCTCGCTCTTGCTCAGGCTCGTTTGGAACTCCTGAGCTCAAACAATCCGCCCGCCTTGGCCTCCCAGAGAGCTAGGATTACAGGCTTGAGCCATCGCGCCCGGCCTTAAGCAAATATTTTTGATGATGGTGTTTGAGTAAGAAAATTGGCATCTTTGGCATTCTTAAACTAAATTTGAAATATCTTAGGAAAAACAAGCAGAGTTATTTATTTATTTATTATTTTAAAGGCTAGTCAAGTGAAGCAGTGGGAGCGGAGAAGGAACAAAGAAATCTGTAACTGGTTGTGATCAATTTGTTGTAAACACCACTGCACTTGGACCAGCCAAGACAATTATTTTAAAGGTGTTATTATATGGCACTGAAGTCTTGGAACTATTAGATCTGTCTACTATATGACCTTAATTTTGTAGCAACGTATTGAAGAGAACATTATTATTAAAGACATTTACAAGAAAAACTTAAGAGATATTGTTGTATCTGCTTTCTTTGTCACAAACATTTTTTCTAGCATCCAAGACCTGTGATGTCTCAAACTCTCACTCATTATTTTAAAAACAGAAGTTTAAAGCATTAAGGAAAATAATTATATGAAATAAGCATATGATTTACAAAATCCTGAAATAATAATTTTAATGTTGCTTTTAACATGTATGCAAATTATTTCCTACTCCTCCCTTCCAGAAGTGCAGCTTAATTCCCTCCCTTTGAGTGTGCACTGGACTTAGTGACTGACTTCTACTCTATAGAGCAGTGCTGATGTGTAGTTTGTGACTCTGGTGTAGGACATAAAACTCACTGTGGCTTCCACCTTGGTCCTCCCTCTCTGGGATCACGAGCTCTGGGGAAGCCAGCTGCTGTGTCACATGTAGCCCTGTGGAAAGGTCCATGTGCAGGAACTGAGGCCTCCTGGGACCAGCCAACAAGCAGCTGAGGCCTCTTCCGGCAGCCATATGAGTGAGCCACGTTTCATGGAATCCCCAGCCCCAGTCCAGCCCGCAGATGACACTGCCCTGGCTGACACCTGGACTGCAACCCTGTGAGAGGCTCTGAGTCAGGAGCACTCAGGGAAACCTCTCCTGGATTCCTGACCATCAGAAACTGTGGGGAATGATAAATACTTGCTCTTTTGAGCTGCTAAGTTTTAAGTAATTTGTTACACAACAGCAGTTAGCTAATACAGCTTCTAAAGACAGAATGAATTATTGCACTTTCTTAAACATGTCATTTGGTTTTCAGATTTAAGAATTTCCATGGCTATAGCCGGGTGTGGTGGCTCACACCTGTAATCCTAGCACTCTGGGAGGCTGAGGCGGTGGAGTGCTTGAGTTCAGGAGTTCGAGACCAGCTTAAGCAAGACCAAGACCTCGTCTCTACTAAAAACAGAAGAAAATTAGCCGGACAACTAAAAATATAAAAAAAATTAACTGGGCATGGTGGCTTGTGCCTGTAGTCCCAGCTACTCAGGGGGCTGAGGCAGGACAATCGCTTGAGCCCAGGAGTTTGAGGTTGCTGTGAGCTAGGCTGACATCACAGCACTCACCCCAGGCAACACAGTGAGACTCTGTCTCAAAAAAAAAAAAAAAAGAATTTCCATGGCTAAATAAAATATATTTTGTTATGATTCACAACAATCCATTTATTTGAACTTCAGTTTCCAACAATGATCCAACGAACACAAAAGGAAGATCCGGGCCATGCTAGGCTGATTCTGTGATGTCCCCCAGTAACCACCCCCTGCTTATTCACCTTCCCCCAGGTATTCAATCACCACTCATGTAGGTGCTGCTGCAAGGGGACTTGCAGGTACAGTGAAGGTCCCAAATCAGTTGACTTTAGGACAAGGGATTACCCTGGATTGGACTATCTTAATACAGGTGAGCTCTTAAATGACTGGGTTCTTCCTGAGCATGACAGTCACGGTGTGAGAGGGACTCGGTGTGCGGGATTTCTTCCCATGTGAGCTTTGAAAGTGCAGAGGCCATGTGGCAGGGACTGCTGGGGACACCAGGAATTGGGAGCAGCCCTCCCCGCCCTCCATCCTGACAGCCAGCAAGGAATCAGGGACCTCAGTCCTGCAACTGCCAGAAGCTGAACTCTGCCCACAGGCTCCATATAAGCTTGGGGAGGACCCAACCTCAAGATGAGCACACGGCTTTGTGAAACCCTGAACAGAAAATCTGTCCACAGCACGCCCGCATTTCTGACTAAGGAACAGTAAACAAATAAATGGGTGCTGTCTGAAGCCACTAAGTTTGTGGTAGTATGTTATGCAATCATAGGAATTTATACACAGGCTCCACAGATAAGCACATAACATTTTCTCCACTGAAATGAGTTTATGAACTGATAGGTAACTAGTTACAGGAAATAAAATCTTTCCTAACTTTTTTAGTATTTTTCATTGATTTTTATGTGGTGCAATTAGAATTTAATACAATCATATGTCGTTCATTCCTTCAACAATAATTCATTTAGTGCCTACTATGTACCAGCTATGCCTTTACATACTGGGGTTACAACTTTGACCCAAACAGCCCAAAGCCCCTGTGCCCACGTGCCTTACGTTCTAGAGGTTTCGCAAGAGCGAGACAGAGCCATCGCAGCATCTGCAGTGAAGAAGTAACAAGACCTGACTCACATTAGCAGGACTGCTGACCACTGTGGGGAGGACAGTGTGGGCAGCAGGTGAGGGGACAGTGCTAGTGCCACAGGTCAGGAGTGAGAGGCAGTGGGACTAAGGCTCAGATGTAAATAATTCATAGAAACAGGCAAGGCATGAGCACTGGTGAGGGGCATTTGGACCGCATGGAAGGAACACATGCAACTTTGAGGTGACTAAAGTCTGTACAGGCTCCTGGTTGCAATATATAGGAACAAGTGCTTCTTTGTATCGAGCAGATGTCCTGGACTCACACAGAAACTCGGGGCTATGGAATGAGGATAATATCAAAAACACAACAACCCACAGTCAGAGATACACAGACTGGGAAAGTAAAACGTAGGAGCTTTGTTGTCTCATTGCAATGCATTTAGACATATTTCTAAATCAAGGGCCCCAAATCACTTCTAGTGCAGATTAGATTCCTGATCATTCAAGGGTTACCAAGCTTGTGCTACCTGCAATATTTAATAAGCAAAAAGGAAACTGGTCTCTATGAGAGTCTCTCTGTGGTGCATTTAGACATAACTTCCCCAGGTTTAAAGAGAAAACTCCCATCTCTACACCTCCAGTCCCAGGGCGAGCTCACTCTGGCATTAAGTTCCCTGGGGTGCGTTTTCTTCTAGAAGAGTCCAGGGGGAGAGGAAAGGAGTAGGAGGCAGGGAGTCCAGTTCAGGGAGAGGGATTCCAGGTTGGGAAGTGAAGGGGCAGGGGCTGGGCCCAGCCTGGGGTCTCTCCTGGTTTCCTCAGACAGCTCCTGGGCCAGGACTCAGAGAGACAGTGTGACAAAGAGCGCTCGGTGCAGGAGGGGAGGGGTCAGGGCAATGTCGCAGGGCCCCGGGCGTGACTCTCTGGGCTTCAGTTCCGAGGGCGGCGACCGAGGCGGCGACGCTCATCGTCGGGGATTCCCCATCTCCCCGGGGTTTCACTTCTCCCAGTCCCAACCCGACTCAGGTCCTTCTTCCTGGATACTGCTGACGCGGCCCCAGTTCTCACTCCCAATGGGCGTCCGCTTTCCAGAGAAGCCAATCAGCGTCGTCGCGGTTCCGGGTGATAAAGTCCCCACGGACCTACCCGGACTCAGAATCTCCCCAGACCCCGAGGATGGAGGTCACGGCGCCCCGAACGCTCCTGCTGCTGCTCTCGGGGGCCCTCGCCCTGACCGAGACCTGGGCGGGTGAGTGCGGGGTCGGGAGGGAAGCGGCGTCTGCGGGGAGGAGCGAGGGGACCGCCCGGCGGGGGCGCAGGACGCGGGCGCCGCGCGGGGAGGAGGGTCGGCCGGGTCTCAGCCCCTCCCCGCCCCCAGGCTCCCACTCCATGAGGTATTTCGCCACCGCCGTGTCCCGGCCCGGCCGCGGGGAGCCCCGCTTCATCGCCGTCGGCTACGTGGACGACACGCAGTTCGTGCGGTTCGACAGCGACGCCGCGAGTCAGAGGATGGAGCCGCGGGCGCGGTGGGTGGAGCAGGAGGGGCCGGAGTATTGGGACCGGGAGACACGGAGCGCCAGGGTCAACGCACAGACTTTCCGAGTGAACCTGCAGAACCTGCGCGGCTACTACAACCAGAGCGAGGCCGGTGAGTGACCCCGGGCTCGGGTCACAGACCCCTCCCCACCCCCTCAGAGAAGCCCGCGTCGCCCCGAGTCCCCGGCTCCGAGAGTCACACCGAGGCTGCGGGACCCGCGGAGACTTTCGTCCCTGGAGGAGCCCGCGGGGACTTTCACCCGGTTTCATTTTCGGTTTAGGCCAAAATCCCCGTGGGTGGGGGGGGCGGGGCTGAGTGGGCGTGGCTGACCGCGGGGGCGGGGCCAGGGTCTCACACCCTCCAGTGGATGTCTGGCTGCGACGTGGGGCCGGACGGTCGCCTCCTCCGCGGGTACACGCAGTACGCCTACGACGGCGCAGACTACCTCGCCCTG
>CAUYRB010056604.1:0-43605 GCA_963574695.1 Propithecus perrieri
TTTTTGAGTTCTAGATAGATTCTGGTTATCAGCCCTTTATCAGATGTGTAGAGAGCAAATATTTTTTCCCATTCTGTGGGCTGTCTATTGACTCTAATGATAGTTTCCCTAGCAGTGTAGAAGCTTTTTAATTTGATTAGATCCCACTTATTTATTTTTGTTGCTGCGGCGATTGCTTTGGGGTTCTTCTTCAAGAATTCCTTGCCTAGGCTGATGTCTGAAAGGGTCTTCCCAACATCTTCATTTAGAATTCTTAAAAATCCAACAATTAAAATGTTAGAACTTACATCTTACTCTTTCTCACCTGGGCTTTCAACTCCATAGTGTATGCTAAGTATTTGGAAGATTGGACTCTCAAATTTTTTCAAATAATTTTATAAAGCAGTCTGTCCAATAGAACTTTCTATGATGATGGGCATATTCCATATCTCTGTTATCACATATGGTAGGCACTAGTTATATCTGGATATTGAAATGTGACAGGTGTGACTAATGAATTGTATTTATAATTTTATTAACATTTAATTTTAATTAAAAATAAGTTTAATAACTACACATAGTAGGAATGGTTACTGGTACTGGACTGCAAATTTCTAGAGTTAACTTTTTCAACTTCTAAAATGCTACTCCTAACAGTCATTCTTTTCTAAGAATGCCTGAAATGAGGAATTACTCTCTAAATTAAGAGCCTTTAAACTTTATATTTAACATCAAGGTTAGTGATTCTATGCAAAAGAACTGACATGATTCTCAGCCTTTTCCATCTCTGGTAAGGTCTTGGCATTTTTCTAGGCATTTTACTGATGGTATTATCTTTGTACCTCTAGGACAAAGAGTTTGCTATGTCTTTCACTTATAGAACAAGAGTGTTCACAGACTGATGTTAGAAAAGGATAGGTACAAACCATCAAATGTAAAGTGATAAGAGTTATGTGTAGAATAAAATAGATTCATGGATGCAGTGATTTCCATAGTCTTGAAGATGAAAACAAAACCACTGTGGGAAATTGTTAGAATCTAGATTAGATATTAGGATCATTTTTATTTATATTTTACATTTCTAGCTTTTAACAGAAACATAGTAAGTAAAAGCTGAATAATACAGAGAATAGGAACAAAGCTCTGACTACAGTGTTTTGATAGGTAACCAGGCTATGCCAAATATAAGTGGAATCGGATTTACTAAAACCTACACATGTTGTACTGAGACATTTTCTCACATGGGCCTGAAGGGTGACATATCCTCATGAAGAGACAAAGGCCAATTAATTCAACACTGTTATGTGCTTTCATAAAGTAGACATTAAACAAATATTGAATCTGCCTAAGTAAAGATGATTAAACTAGCCTCTTTCAAAAAATGGTAGATATAATTCTTTTTGATTTAGTTGGTCTAATTTCAACATGACATATAGGCAGAATAAAATATTTTAAATGATCTTAGGAATGTTGTCCATAGGGATTTCATAGATAACTCTCCACAAATGGGAAATATGCCAAAGAAATTTCTTTAATTTAGCATTTTGTCTCTCGTCTTCTGCCTGGATTTTCCCTCCTCATTCAAAGCCTAATTTTATCTGTGGCTATACTGCAACACACAAAATTATAGACAAATACTGTCAAGAAAAATATTGTAAAGATGCTCATTCTTATATAGCATTTAATCCTTTAATTGGAATACTCCATAATATATAGGATAGAAATGAAATACAATATGCTTTGTATATCTTTAAGAAGATAACAGTAGGAAAGTTATCCATCTGGTTCCATTGTTTATGATATCAGAACAATGTCTTATACACAGAGATATCTTATAACTATTCTGAGATGCTCTAGTTCTTTTTTCTTATTATGCCAAACCTGAAATATGAGTAAATTTCTCCCAGAAAATAAGTTGTCACATAAAAAAGAATACTTATGTTTGAAAACTCTGTTAAACATCTTTTAAAGTTGCTGAAATTTAGGGAACTCTAAAACCTATAAATAACAGCAAGAGACAAACCAACTTGGATTAATACATTGCATTCAATGTATACCTAATTCAGACTTGTTTAAGGCCCATACTTTTCTCAATTATTTCAGTCATAGTGGGAATTTTTTTCTTTATGAATGTCTCTGCTAAACAAAATAAAATGTTAGCTGACATATATAACAAATGTTTTGATTCTCTGTGTGTAGCTGGAAAATAGAACCCCTAAGAAAACATTGAGAAGAAGGTTATCTGACTGTAATTTTCAGATGCTCATTTCACTGAAAATATTTTTAAAAAATTACTTTATTTTAATTAGGGAATTCCTCATAATTTCCCCCTTCTTGCTTTGCCTATCCATTCAATTCCATAGAGTTTTTGGCAAATAGGAGAGAACCCAGAAATAAAACCATGTATTTTCAATAGATTTAACTGATATTTGACAAAGTGCCAAGAATGTACATTGGAGAAAGGAGACCTTCTTCAATAAATTGTGCTGGGGAGATTGGGCTAGCCATATGCAGAAGAATGAAACCAGATCTCTATTTCTCACTGTATATAAAAATCAATTCAAGATGGATTAAAGATTTAAACATAAGGCCAAAAACTATAAAACTACTAGAAGAAAATATAGGGGAAACATTTCATAATATTGGTCTAGGCAAAAATTTTATGGCTAAGACCTTAAAGGTATAGGCAATAAAATTGAAAATAGACAAATTAGATTACACTAAATTAAAAAGCTTCTGCACAGCACTGAAAACAATACACAGAGTGAATAGACCACCTGAAGAATGGGAACAAAATGTTTACAAAATATTCATTTGACAAGGGACAAATATTCAGAATATACAAGGAACTCATAACAACTCAACAGAAAAAAACAAACAATCCCATTAAAAAATGGGAAAAAGACATGAATAAACATTTCTCAAAGGAAGATATACAAATGGCCAACAGATATATGAAAAAATGCTCAACAAAACAAATCATCAGGAAATGCAAATCAAAACCATGATGAGATATCATCTTACCTCAGTTCAAATGGTTATTACTAAAAAGACAAAGAATAACAGACACTGGCAATGATGTAGATAAAAGGGAACTCTTATACACTGTTGGTGGGAATATAAATTAATATAACCATTATAGAGAAGAGTATGGATATTTCTCAAGAAACTAAAAATAGAACTACCATATGATCAGCAATCACACTACTGTGTATTTCTCCAAGGGGGAAAAAAGTGGTATATCAAGAAGATACCTATATAAATCTTCATGTTCATTGCAGCATTATTCACAATAGCAAAGATATGAAATCAAGCTAAGTTTCCATCAATGGACAGATGGATAAAGAAAATGTGGGACATATACAAAATTAAATACTATTCAGCCATAAAAAAGAATGAAATCATGTCACTTACAATGGCATGGGTGGAACTAGAGGTCATTATGTTAAGTGAAATCAGCCAGGCACGGAAAGGCGAAACTCTCACTCATATGTGGCAGCTAAAAAAGTAGATCTCATGGGGATAGAGACTTAAATGATACATACCAGAGGAGGAATAAGTTCTAATGTTTGATAGCAGAGAAGGATGACTATAGTTAACAACAATGTATTGTATATTTCAAAATAGCTAGAAGGGACTTGAAATATCGCCAACACCTAGAAATGATAACTCCTCAAGCTGATAGGCACCTAAATATCCTGAGTTGATCATTACATAGTCTACGTATGTAACAAAAAACCACATGTACTTCATGAATAGGTACAAATATTATGTATCAATAAAAATATCCCACAACCCTGACTTTCGAAATACTGTTAGAAATGGTAAAGGAGACAAAATGACACAGAAGGACAATGCCCATAAATGAAGCTATCATAATCCCTGTTTTTTATGTTCTTTATAAAACTAAAATCAATAAATATAAATATTTATATTCACATCAGTTTTGGAGACAGGGAATAAACATAATCAATAATATTAAAAATCTACATTACATGTTCCCCATTAAGATAAAAATAAAACTTGTTAAGATTGAATGCTTGGAACAAGGACATAAGGATTTGTTTACCTGTTTTATTTTGTTTTTCCAATGGAGGTATTGAAATCTGCACTTTAACAATGAGTTATTTCCAAGTCTTTTAGGTATCTATGTAGCTACCTTAACTATAAAGACAGTTTTAATTCATGAATACAGGATGGTTGATGAATATTCATCATTGAGATTCTACACATGATATATGTTATTATATGATAATATCATGCAATGTTATATATATGTTACATATATAATTAAAAATAAGGAAATAAAATATTCAATTACAGTATTTGTTCTTAATTGCTTCTTACAAAGGAAGAGGGAAAACTTTTTAATCAGTGTGATTATAAAATATATTTTTGTCCAGTATAAAATCTCCTGTATGCATTTCAAATTACTATTATTCCACATAGTCACTGGGAATTCTACTTCTTGTACACGATCAGGTTGGCGTTATAATGTGACAACTTTTTTAGACTGAACTACATGTCTAAGAATTCCCTTCTCTGTATGTTTTTGGTTAGAGTCGGCCACAAGAGAGATTCCTGTGGAAGGTTTGGAAGGTTGAAGCAAAGCAGGAGCCATTTGGTAGCATACACATATTGTCACTTATACACTCGTCCTCTCAGTATGGTATGACAGCAGCTAGGCCTGCAACTGCTCCACTTTCCCTTAGATCTTTCTTCAGCACGGGAGACTCTAGGTCTAAGTGTTTAGCTCTAGACACTTGGCTTCTGAGGACACCCACGCCATCAAAGACAGAGACAATAAGAACTGACATAAATTTTACTTTTTCCTAATGGATTCCAGCTTATTCTTGATCTCTCCCATTTTATTACATCTGTCTCTTTTTCCAAACTGACTGTCCTAGGACTTAGAACTCTAACATCATATGTGAAGACAACAGACTTGCCAGACTGCTTCACTAGCTCCCACAGTTGCATAAGGTCGAAAAAGACCAAATGTGATGTCCAGCCTCCAAGAGGTTCCTCAACGTTCCTAGCCTCCTGGTATTCACATCCTTGTGTAGTACTCTTCCACATTGTAACCAAGAGAATACAGAATAAGTGATGATGTATAACTACCAAGATTAGGATACAAAAAAATGTACATTTTGTCTCAGGCAAGCTCATGGTCTCTTTCTCCATTGGATGACTCACTCTGGGGGAACAAACTGTTATGTTGTGAACAGTTCTATGAAAACCCCATGTGTGAAACAACTGAAGTTTCTGGCTAATTAAACAACTGAGAACTAACTGCCAACAACCACTTGAGCGAGCTTGTAAGCAAATCCTTCCCACTTGGCCTTCAGATACGACTGCAGCCCTGACCAACAAATTGACTGCAACCTCATGAAAGACCCTGAGACAGAACCACCTACCTAAATCCTCCCCAACTCGCAGAAACTGTGAGAACATAATGGTTTGTTGTTTTAAGCCGCTAAATTTTAAGGTAATTTATAACACAGCTCTCTTTATGTGTATGGTATCTTTTTTCTCTGTGTATTTTGACACTAGGTAAAGTGTTTAAATGTCAATTACTAAGAAGAATATGAGGTGGAAACAGCCTTACCATTTTTGCAACACACAAATGGGGAGGGAGGGGTCAGTTTTTCTCTTTCCTAAGTTTATGAATTTCCAAAGTCACTTCGTCTTGTGTCATGACTTTAAACATCACCTATAAATTGTATTTCAATAATATGTACATAGGCCTCTCTCATTTCTTTAATTATCAGATTCATATATGTAAGCAGTTTTTGACATCTTCAAAAGATAGCAAAAAGACACATTGAGCCTAACATGTTCCACATATCTCATATTCCATTGCACTTGATAATCGCTTTGTGCAAATTGTCTATTGATTCTAACAACTTTCATGCCATCATTTTTTTCTCTGTCTGGAAAAGTGAGCAGCTCACTATCATTATCTTTTGAATTTTGACAATTAAGACCCTTTTCTATTTCTTTGTTTGTTGTTTCCGTTGTCAAACTGGGTTATGAAAGCACAAGTTTCTTGCTTACGATATGCTATTTTTAGCCTTATGAATGTGAAATAAAGTGAAAATGCCAGCATCAATAAAAATAAATTCTCCATCTGGTTTCCTAATTACCGTATTGCATCTATGGGTGTCTATTCTCCTGCTTTCTGAGTTTCTAACACTGATAGAATATCAGTGGCAGGTTTTTTTATTCCAGTGATGCGTGGGGGTTGGGGGGAGACTCCTAATGGCAACTCTACTGAGGTCATTTCTCAATAGTTATGGGAGACATTTCTGGAAGTTCAATTTAGAATTTCCATTTATACTCTTCCTCTTTTCTGTTAAGCCCTTTTAAGTTCTATGGTAATTTCTATATACTTCAGCCAAGTCAAACTTAAACGTTTTCACTTCCTCCACCTATAGTTGAACCCAGTGTTCCTCATCTCACATAATTCTATTCATTCAGTTGCTTGAATATAATTCTTGGAGTCATCCTTTACTCCTTTTGTCTCATCCTCATACGCAAAACAATAGCAAATCCTATTGGCTAATATTGCTTTGAAATTCATTCAGAATCCCACCATATTTTGCTATCACTACCTTTGTCTCCAAGATTAAAGCCAACCTCACCTCTCTGCTTAATTATTGTAATGCCCTTTTAACTTGTTCGTCCAATTCTAATCATGTCTTCCTATAACCTTTCCTCCATAAAGTAAATAGAGAAATGCAAAAATATCAGTTATATCTCACGGCCTTGTAAAAAACAGCAGCAATCTCTCATCAGTTTACTCTGTAGCCACTTTATCCTGCTTTATTTTTTCCTATAGCACTTATCACTTTCTAATATAAGAAATATTTACTCAGCATTGGTCTATTGGTTATTTAACCAGTTTTTGTACTTCCACCAAAAAAACCATAAGCCATAGAGGTAAATAACATTTTTATGTATGTTTACTGCTTTATCTCCAGAATCTAGAACACCAGCTGGTACATAATAGGGTGGTCAATAAATATTTGTTGAACAAATGAACAGCAGCCTTCCACTAAAATCTCTAATGGCTCCTCATCTCCCTAAGAATGAAGCTCATGGTGATTTTTATCACTATAATGCCCCACACGGTCTTGCCCTCTGCTAACTCTCTGACCTCATCCCTACCTGTACACTCTTCTCTAGCATATCGGCATCACTCCTTTTCTTTGGACAGGCCATCTGATCACTTTAGGGTCTTGGCAGTGGCTGTTCTTTCTGCCTAGAATGATCCTCCCCTGGGTATACACATACCTTCATCACTTCTCAGTATTTAATATTTTCCTTTTGATAGAACATAGTAATTTATTACATTCTTTGATTTTTAAAGAAGTCAACAGTGTAAATATAGTCTGATTTTAAACACGTATTTGAATTGAAAGCATATGGAACATCGTATGTTATTTTCAACCTATGAAAGCATATGCAACTCCTCAGATAGGCTTAGAATAAGTGTCGAGGGTAATATTTTCTGTAGAAATGCAAACAATATATCGAATAGATTTTTAGCTTTGTAAAATGCCAAAGGAAGAACTGAACCATTTGATAATTGCCAGAACCTTTACCTGAGAGCTCACCAGGACCATGAGTCATTGTTTAGGTGACAAGATGTCAGGATATGACAAGACATTCCTGTTATATAACATGACAAGGAGCTTAACCTACTTCTAACGCTGAAAAATGCAAGTCAAAGTAAAACTAAAAATGAAATAGGTCTTCCTTAGTTTCTTTGATGAAAAGATACCAAAGGACTTTATAAAGTACTTCTATTTTCACAATGCACAAACTCAGAACTTGAGCCAAAAAGTAGGAGCTTTTATAAAAGGAGACTTAAACATTCCTTTAGTAGTATATACAGCAATCTGAAGACAAGCCTGGCAAAAGAACACAGCTCTGTCAGAGTGACATGTTAACCATGAGGAAATAGTTTTTATTAAAAACAGAAGTTTTTTGGTGAATAGGAATTAAAAGTTTAGAAATATTGCATTTTTATAGGTCACTGAATTTCTTTGAATTTCTAATCATGTAGTGATACTAATTTCTTCATAGTAATATACTTGTTTCTAATTATAGTTCTAGAATTTACATTCCTAAAGAATAAACTATGATTTTGGATATTTTTATGTGTTCCATACCTTTTCAAGGCTATGGAAATAAACTGGAGTTTAGTTTTTCTAATTTTTGTGTATTTGTGTAAATGTTCTCCTTATGAGGTACTTTACACCATGAGTGTTGCCTCTTGTTTTATTGAAATAAAAACTGAAAAAATAAGAAAACAAAAAAGAAACAAAACAAAAAAACTATATTATGATGAAAGAGGAATGTTGTCCTAAAGAAAATAGGGAAGTTTTTATATAAATTTAGCACATTAACTGCCATGTGAGTTGTATTTAACTCACAGTAGCTTTGAGCCTGAGGCCTCATAAAGCACATATAACTCACACATCTCTTTACCTTGAGATATGTGAACTATTATTCAATTTGCATGTAACTCATGCACAGAAAACAATAAAAAATAAAAATTTTTCATTAAATTTAGAAATGATCATTTTGTTTTTGAAGTTTTTATTCTATTTTTGTAATAAAACACTGTGGTCCCAGGGATATTTTTTTTCTAGTGTGGCAGTCAATGTGTTAAATACATACATTTAAAATGACCACATTTTTAAAACTATAAATCTTGTAATGAAATAAATTCAATGAAAAAGAATAGGTTTTTCAGTGATGTCACCTACATGATGTGTTTAAAAAAAATAAACAAATTTAATAAATTAAATCACATTGAAACATTAATAATTTACGATGTCAATGTTGGCTTCATGAATTAACAGAAATATGCAAAGCGTCCTAAGTTATTATTTGGCAGTAATTACGAATTATAAGGTATACTCTGACCATAAAATAAATAGCAGCTTTCATTGTGATTATCACCTAATGAAATAATGGAACTTCTGTAGAAGTTTATGATTAAATTTAAAATTCAGTTATGAAATGTTTGTGAATCAAATTATTTCCTCCTTAAAACTGGCTGCAAACAGTGAATCACTTGAAAAAAACAGCTTAGATAACCAACAGTTGATGTACCAAAATTTGAATGACACTACTATTGTAGATTGTTTTCTCATGTAGTCATATAAACACATATATACAGCTAATTCATTTAAATAGAAGTGACACAAAGTTAAAATTTTCGAAGTAATATGTGGTAAGCTAAGATGATTTGGTGATACTTGTGTCAAATTTCTTCCATTCAAAATTGTTTTAGCACTATTTTTTGACATGGTTATATATTGCTGGACTCCATGGATGTCTTTCTATTAGATAGACTTAAAGTTACTTTCTGGGTATAATTTTGACACTATTCTTCCTTTATAACGTTCACATCCAAAGAGTCACAATGGTGTTCTAGTGAAGAATGGATCTTCCTTAGGCTCTTAAACATTTTTACAATGCTGCTCTGCATTCATTGGGCTGTTAAAGTATATATCTGTGCACTTTACATGGAAGCTCTAGGGAAAAAAAGTTGAGCTTATTGTAATCTTAAAAGCTCAGTCGAGAAAACAGTATTTAAGAATAATTGTCTGAAATTTACTTAATCCATCTATGAATCTAATTCTCTGAAATTTATTTTTGAATTAAACCAACCATGTCTATAAAATTGGTTTTATGAATTGGCCTTTGAGTTAATTCCATCCACAGAATATTTGGAGGAGTATTATCGAAATATTTACAAGAAACTGTTCCCCTCTATTTTATTCTAAGATTTTATTTGAAGAGCATTGATTAATCAATATGATAATAAATACATATTGCCAGGCAATAAATTGAAGGCATTATTGTAGAGACATAGTATAATACAATGATTAAGACTTTACATTTTTAAATTTCAAAGTCAATCAAATCTGAGTTTTATTTACAGCTTGTTTCCTGAACAGATGAATGGCCTTGGGTAAATTAGTCTTGTTTTATGTTTCCTTATTTTTATAAGCATATAATAGAACATCATATGTAAGTCCCTGGGCACATTTCATAGACTAAGAACTTATTAAATGTTAAGAAATATTTGTATTATTAACAGTTTTTCATCTTGAAGAATATATGAAGAAAAAGTATTTTAGGTCTTAAGTGAGGAATGGTTATACTGAACCTGAAAACTGTTTTACATGATATGGTTATGTCATTTTGTGCAACTGATTTTGTTTCCATCTTTATCTTACTGCTAAAATTTTAGAGCTCTACGTGTACTCACCTCTAGAAAATGTTTTTGACATTATGACTTCACTTTGCTCATTTGGAAAATTATTTCACCTTTGGCTCATGTTTAAATTTTTGTTTAATTATAGCTAGCTTATTACTATTCTATAAAGCAACAGTGTCAGTGAGAGGTAAAATAGAAAACCACGAAGAGGGAGAGAGAAAAGGGAAGGGGGGAAGGAGGAAGGAAAAAAGGAAAATGAATTTTCTGCTTTATCCATTCATTCATTCAACAAAGATAATTGGTGACCACCATAAACTTGTCCCTATGCTAAGAGTTGGTGATAAAAAGCAAAATGTCCATGATACTTGCCTTCAAGGCCTAAGAGGGGAGGCAGACACGTAGTCCATGATGACAGGTGTTACTTGAATGCATATACTAATGTCATGTGATCACATTGTCTTAAGTGTCCTCCCATCTCCCAGTATCTTTTGACATATACTCTTCTATCCCTTTGTTGCCTAATTACTCTGTATTTTAATGTTTTCTTCTAGCCTCTCAATACCTTTTACTTCCAAGCTACAACAGCCCACTCCAAATATTATTATAAACACATTTGAAACATTTAACGGCTGTTTTAAGTATTAGAAGTGCATGTGATAAAATCTATAAAAAACATGAACAACTAAGACTGTGTCTTAAAGTGTTAGATTTTCCACATTTGTTTGTATATTAAAGGAGTCACATGTTATAACACAATGATGATGAAAATATTAGGAGCTTTATCTGAAGAGTAGGTATTTCTACAGTTTGATAATTATAGTACAGAAGCTGACTTACCATCCATTTTCATCTCCATCACAAAATTATTGACCCAAATCAGCCAGACCAAATGAGTCCCATACCTGAAAGTTTAGTTCTCTAATACATTGAGTGTCTAGAATCTTCTTTTGTGGAAGTACCTGACACTGGGCATACTAAAATGGATTAAATAAAATACAAATTCCTTGTGTAAGGTAATAATAGTGAAAATGCTCTATAAAAGTAAAGCAATTACTAAATATAAGATAAAATGGCTAAACAATCTATTATATTGAAAGAAGCCAAATGGAGGGTAAAACTTTCTATCATTGAGTGTCCAACCAAAGAAATGGATCCCTACCAAGGTAATTCAATAGAGAGAATTTAATAGGAGAAACTAATCACAACAGTTGCAAAAAGATGAAAGAACAAAGATGGTGAAATACAGATATTAGCAACAGAGTATGGTGCTGCATCCACAAGGCTCAAGTTCAAAGACAGGAGTGGATGTTACCAAAACTCAGGAGACTGAGCTGCTTCATGGATTTTAAAGCTAGCAGATTTCAATGCTAAAGCCAGAGACATTACCTTAAGTGGAGAATGAGATAGCGCTTTGGCTTTCCTTCCCCATCAGGTCTCCAATCTCCTGTCATAGCATCCCAGTGATGAAATTTAACTGAAAGCTAATTTGCGGTGGAACCAGGGAATACAGTTTATATGAATCAGTACTTGAAACAGAGCAGAGTAGGGGAAAGCGGAGGTCTCAAAGCAAACAAGAAGCAATCAGTAAAATATTATTTAAAAAATGATTACTCCTTTTTTTCTCATGTCCCAAAATTGTTAAGAATATTGATTTACATTTTTTGTTAATACTATTATAAATAGAGTTAAGACACGCTCTGAAATATTTTTTTTTTAATTTTAGAGTTTTACGGGGGTACACACATTTTGGTTACATAATTTGCTTTTGTACAGTTTGAGTCAAAGTTCTAAGTGTGCCCTTCACCCAGTTAGTGTACATCGTACCTATTAGGTATGAACTTACGCATCCCACTCTTCCCACCCCACCTGCTTGATTTCTCTTGAGTTTTCCTCTTCTACATTTGCACATAAGTGTTGATCAATTAGTTCCAATTTAGTATTGAGTACATGTGGTGTTTGTTTTTCCATTCTTGTGATACTTCACTAACAATGGTCTCCAGTTCCATCCAGGTTGTTACGAAAGACAGTAGATCACCATTTTTTGTTTCTATGGCTGAGTGATGCTCCCTGATATACATATATGACATTTTATTAATCCACTCATGTATTGATGGGCACTTGGGTTGTTTCCACATCTTTGCAATTGTGAATTGCGCTGCTATAAACATTCAAGTGCAAGTGTCTTTTTTATAAAATGTCTTTTTTTCTTTTGGGTAGATACATAGTAGTGGAAATCCTGGATCGAATTGTAGGTCTACCTTTAATTCTTTGAGGTATTTTCAAACTGCTTTCCATAGAAGTTTTACTAGTTTGCAGTCCCATGAACAGTGTATAACTGTACCTTTCTCTTCACATCCATGCCAGCATCTGTTGTTTCAGGACTTTTTGCTAAAAGCCATTCTCAATGGAGTTAGGTGATATCTCCTTGCAGTTTTGATTTGTATTTCCTTGATGATTAGTGATGCTAAGCATTTTTCATGTGTTTCTTGGCCATTAGTCTACCTTCTTTTGAAAAGTTTCTTGTCATGTCTTTTGCCCACTTGTTAATGAAAAATCTATTTGTCAATTCGATAAATCTACTTTGTGACCACACGCTGAAATGATTATAAATAGCAGTTCATGTTGTTTATGTTCTTAAAACACAAAAAGGTTTCTCAATGAACTTAGAACAAAATGGAAAGTTAGTACTCTTTTCTACCAGGCCCTACATGGCTCCTGCCTGTTCATATGAAATCATGCCTGGCTCCTTTCCCCTCTGACACTAGATTCCTTTTGCTGTGGCTGTCTTTCTTTTTTCTAAAACAAATCAAACTTCTTCATCTTAATGTATTTAAACCTTCTCATTGGTCTCCCTGATATACCTTCTTTATATATGTGTTTTAGCTGGCTTAGCATTGAGGTGTCAGCTGAACCTCCACACCATCAATGTAGGGTACAGATCTGTCTGGTTCAATTGGATATCCTTCCTTACAGTCAGTTAACTAGGTCTCTCTCTTTGCTTCCAGATGGATATGGCGAACAGATCTCCACATTTCACTCACTCAGATTTTGAAGAAAACCTTTATGGATATTTTCTATAAAAGTTGTAACTTAGGTCTAGGAACAAAAAAGGTTGTAAGCTTCATGTAAATATCTTCAACTCAGTGTGCTTTTCAAGACTAATTTTCTCCATAACAAATAGGACTATTTAGATGGTTGCTTGGCTATTTATAAATTGGTTTTTGGTCTCCCTTTTAGACTTTCATCTGGGTATCTCTGACTTCCTTGGCAAAGAATCTCAACGTGAGGAATGTTAAAAGAAAAACTTTAGACTCATTAAATTTAACAGAGTTTATTTAAGCAAAGAACGATTCATGAATCATGAAAAGTCAGAACCAGAAGAGATTCAGAGAACTCTGCCCAGCAGCATGAGCAGCAAGCTTTCACAGGAAACAAAGTAGAGAAATCACCTCATTGGCTACACATTTGCTTGATTTGGGCATCACGTGTTGAAGCATTTGCCTAATGTGGGCATGGTCTGATCAGTTGACTGTGATTGGCTGAAGTTTGGCTGTTTGTCATTGGCTAAACTCAGCTGTTTATTACAAAATATACAACTAAGTTAGGGTTCGATTTATGTACTAAGTTTGGTTGTGGTTTGTTGTGTAGAAACTCAAAGTACAAGGGACGGATTCGGGCTAATGGCCTACTGCTTATTTAATTTAACAGGAAAGATGAGTGGTAGCATGAAAAACTCCATTGTTTTCTCTGACATTGGTTATCTATTACATTATTATTGAGTACATTTTTTCTGTTTCTTCTTTTTATAAAGTACAATGATATAACAAATCTAAACACATACTCTACATTGGTAAAAGGGTTTGCTATCCAAAAAGATAAAACAATAAGAAAATAGGCATGAAATAATGGAAAAATTAAGGAGAATAAAGCCATGATGAATAAATGAACCGCATGCCTTTCCTCTACAGTTGGCCATTGTATGATCAGTTTATATGCTGAAGGAAAGTCTGTCCTAAGCCTATTATTTTTATATTCATGATATGTATTTTTAAGTTTGACTTCTTGGAAAAATGAAGCTCATATGGTTTCAGTAACTGTAGCTTGTCGTTTTCCCATCCCTTTCACTGTGTAGTCCCTAATGCTGTGTTTTGGTCCCATCTCGCTTTCATTCCCATCTCACTGAAACGTCTATTCTACTATCTTCTTAAGAGCCTTGGATCAATTCCCACTCATTTTTCAGCTCTGGCTTGTGTCTTGCTTTCCTCCTGGCTCTAAGCCGTGTTCCCACCATCTCGGCCCTTCCAACTTCAGTTCTTTCAGTAATCCCCACTGCATCCCACTTCTAGCTACACATTTACATTCTCTTTTGGCAAACTTCCATGCTTTCCTGCCCAATCCCAACTGCCTCATATACAGTGCCATTTAAATCTCAGAAATGAATCTCTAATTTTTTCAACTCTTCATAGGTTATTTTCCAAATTATTTTTATTATTGGAACTATTCTTAATATCACTTTGACTTCCAAATGTGCAGTTCTTTGGACCACACACCCCATAACCTCAAAAACTAAATATTACATTTTCTCCCTTCTCTCTTATATTATTTCCTCTTTAAAAAAAAATAAATAAAAAGCTCCACTATATTCTTGGCCTGGAGACCTTAAATTACTTCCAAAACTATACTTTAAAACTTCTCAGCTGTAATGTCTTACCACAATCACAAGATAAACCCGAATTCTTCCCAATACATATCTAGTCCAAACAGTAGTTTATTCCTTTTTATTTTCAAGTTCTCACGTCCTACTAGCAGATTTATCCTTTCCCGAAATTTCATTCCTCTTTTCATAGGAATTCCCTGGAACCAAGTAACTTCTTTCTTGTTATTCCCATTATTTTTTTTTTTTTTATTTGCACTGTCCAACAAAAAGAAGACACTCATATTCATTCTCTGGCTTCACAGAGAGGCAGTGATTTTCTTCTCCTGTTCATTCACGTCTGTGTTCTCAGTTTCACATCCCCTGACAGGGAGAGCTCAGTCCCACTCACACAGAATTCTACACTAAGTCTCATATGCTTAATGGTTACCAAAGTAGCAAATAATTTCATATGAGCCCCCGAAGAAAAAATTTAATTCTTTGTGTTAGGGAGCTTATGGTATTCACCATTCTCTAAAATGTGGAGCCAATTCAGCTATTTCTTCTAACTGAATCTAGGCATATTGCTTGGAATAGAAACTCCTTATTACAAGATTCCAGAATATTCTGCTGAGGGTAGCCTCTGGCTGCAGGGGCATGTCTGGTCATAAACAGGGCAAGGTGGAGGTGCTGGAAACTACCATATAGGAACATTGAAGAAATGGACTTCATGGATAGATACCTCAGATCTTTCCCTTCTCAAGTGGACCAATGCTAAGTTTGCTTCCAAATGTATTTCCAGAAGTCTCGGTGAGATGGGGCCTCAGTGTCCTACAGCAATAACTTCCCCATTGAAGCATACCATTGTATTCCCTACCTTTCCCTCCCACTTCTGCACCCTTTCCCTAACTCTTTGTGATTCCAAGATAAACTGTCTACACTCAAATTCTTGTCTCAGGGTGTACTTCTGAACTCCAAGAGGATGACTTCCATTTTGTTTCCATCCTCCCCATTATCTTGTGTCATAATTCCATACTCTCATTCAAGCCAGTATTGAAAGTTTGACTTAAAGTCTAAAAAAAATAAGATGAGATTGGAGACCCATAATTGTACTAGTAAGTAAATAAATAAATACTACTATTCTCCCCCCTCAGAGTTGTAATACTATACTGTATCTACTATATTTACCATTCTAAGTTGTTTAAAATCATTGATAATTAACTTTTGGGCCACATTTATATTCAGGAGCCTTTTTTTTTGAAGGAGTTTAGGTCCAGGTTTGCACTTATTTCAATGAGGATTTAGTGCATATACGAATCGTGTTAATATTTATTTTCTCAATAAATACATACTTTCAGTACTTAATATGTCCCAGTTATCATATTGAGGGCTTTATGCATATTTATACATTTAATCCTGAAAACAACTCTAGGAGATAGTTATTATCATTGTTCAAGTTTTGCGGAAGAGTTCAGAGGCAGAGATGATAAATAGCATGCCTAAGAAATGACAGTTAGCAAATGGCGGAGTCAGGAATCAATCTCCCTCTCGTCTCCCTGCCCAGTAGTCTCTGTATAGTATGTATATATTTAACCATTATTATGTTATCAGTTATACATTTCCAATAACATAAAGCTTAAGTTATCCAGGATAAAGGATCATTCAAGTAACAAGATTTATTTTTAGCATGCTAAGCTAACAATAACAATAATTCTCGGTTGTCAGACATATTCCTCTTCAGTGTTGTTTGCACCAAAATGCTTGACATTTAGTCTTTCATTGGTGTATATAAGTAAGTAATCTAATTTCTGTATGTATTTGTTAATTTATTTCTTATTCCTAATTTCTATGAAGTTACAGGGAAATATCACATTACACTGTAAACAGCATTTATCATGAAAAATATTCCATATTCAACACCTCTGCAATCCCCTTCCCCTAGACTTCTACAACATGATTACCCTCATCTCACTCATTTCAACTCTTTCCTTTCTGTAATATCCCTGCCCAATGAGTATTCTTGACAAAATAGCCTTGGGGCCTCCTGTTTCTTCCATGGAACTCACAGAATAATAATTTTACAAAAATAAACTATTATTTTAAAAAGATTGGTTAAATAAAAAAATAAATGATTAAAATGAAAACATAACACAACAGCAACAACAATAACAAAACTTTCTACATTTATAATGTAGAAATATTCTACAATTATAATGAGGAAGGGCATATATGGGCCCTATCTCATGGGTCACTCAATGGGCTATGCATTTTACAGATTTTATATTACTCAGTTCTAATAAAATTCTTCTGAATTTGGCAGTATTGCTACCATCTTACAGAAAAGAAAATTTAAAAATCTGAGAGATTTTCTAGAATATCTGCCTCTTTCCACTCTACTACATGGGAATAGTGTAACTCACGGACAACCCATGTATAATGTGCATATAACTCTCAGTTTACTAATTAAATCTACACAGTCACCTATAGTCAAACACTTTTATAAAAGCAAGTGGATTACCCATTTATTATCACTTTTATTCTAGCCCTTTTTGAACACAATATCTTATCTCTGCTATTTATAAACAGAAAACTGAATTTTGATATGTATTTTCCAATTATAAGATTATTTATAAAATAATTCAGTCAAATTAATAGTTAATAGAAGTTAACCTAATAGAAGTTCAAGGGAATGATAATAGAAATAGTAAGTGGTCAACTAATGTATATTAGCTATAGGAAATACATTTTGCTTAGCTAATAAAACAATGTAATTTTTCTATGATGAATGAAAGGAATGGGTAATGCTCACAATCATGGTACATTCACTTGTGGCAATATAAAATATGTCCAAGAGATCCTTATTTTTACTATTTCTTAATTTTTTAATTTTTTTTAATTTTTTTTATTTTTTTATTTTTTTTGAGACAGAGTCTCACTGTGTCGCCCGGGCTAGAGTGCCGTGGCATCATCCTAGCTCACAGCAACCTCAAATTCCTGGGCTCAAGTGATCCTCTTGCCTCAGCCTCCCGAGTAGCTGGGACTACAGGCATGGACCACCATACCCAGCTAAATTTTTCTATATATTTTTAGTTGTCCAATTAATTTCTTTCTAATTTTAGTAGAGACGGGGTCTCGTCCTTGCTCAGGCTGGTTTCGAACTCCTGAGCTCAAACAATCCGCCCACCTCAGCCTCCCAGATAGCTAGGATTACAGGCGTGAGCCACCGCTCCCAGCCTATTTCTTTATTATAACTATACAGCATTTTAGGGTGAGTATACTTGAAAAATAGTGTATTAGGCCATGCACAGTGCATTCTGGACAGAATTAGAATTCAGCATAACTGTAAATTACAAAGAAATATAATTATGTGTAAAATGAGCAAAAATGGAGGATAGGGAGGAAAGTATGTCAGAAGAAAAAATTTCAGCATCACAGTTACATGATGACTATATGCAGATTGGTACTAAAAACCAAACTGTCAGACTGAAACAGACAAGTAACATGAGCAGGCAGTTTAGTGTGGTTACTTGCAAAAAGAAAAGGATATGTCACGTTGTGTCAACTCAACTGTTTTTTTGTGGCCTACGTTACATTTTGTGCTAAGTCTTGTTCCACTGGATTTTGAAGCTGGCCGGTCTTTCCCTCTCAAGTTCCTCACTGCATGGCTGCTTAGATGTAAATGTGACCGTAGGTAGCCAGATGACTTAAAAAGATTTTATACACAAGGGATATAGGCAGGTGGCTATTTATTCTACTTAGATGACTCAAAAACTGGTTTGGATGTATAAAAACCAGTAAAGATTTTTCTTTATGTCATAGAATGCTAATATATGTATCAAAATGTAAAGTGTACATCACTTTAAAATATATACAAACATATACAGTGCAAACAATTTGCAATTTTAGAATATTTTAATTATTCCTGAACATCACATCTTTACACAGTAATGCTAATTATACATTAATACTATCAAATTATCATTCGTTTTATTAAAAAACTATGGGTGGTTAGAAAATATAATACATATTATAAATATATACATATTTCTCAGAAACCATTATAAAAATAGGTAACTTTTCTTTCCACTCATTGGTTATTATTTTAAAATATTTTAGTTATATTACAAAAAATAAATTTTTAACCAACTTTAGCTTGAATGAAATATAAATGAAAGAATTTAAAGGCAAATCATTCTATCATCTAATTTCAAATTAACAAGTCTGGGCTGAGGATAATATTAGTATTGAAGTCTCAGTTAAGCTAGGAGACAGAGGATGACTTAGGTATTGTAAGAGCTCTTAGGAGAGTCAGAGTCATAACAAAGAAGATTGTGTTGACCCTTAGAAGAAAAAGTGAGAAAAAGAGCAAGATTAAAGACATAAAAACTATAAGAACAACTGAATTTATTTTGATGAGCTGAAAAGGCTATGGATGGCTTCACTTTCTGTGAAGTCCTGTGCTTACTCATGGAAAAATAATGAATCTCCTGCCTTGCAAGATGAAATAATTCCCTGGGAGATGGATATTTATATTATTTGTGCAACATGGTTCAATATTATTGGTATAGGCTCACATACAGTTGAAGATTATTAAACCATTCTTCCTGCAAGTCATTAAATCGGGTACTCATTTAGAATGTTCCCACTGTTTGCTCTATATCTGGTAACATCTACTGACCACCTGATCCACATTTGTACCTATAAATAAATCATTAGTTTTG
Organism: Propithecus perrieri; assembly: GCA_963574695.1. Taxonomy (NCBI): domain Eukaryota; kingdom Metazoa; phylum Chordata; class Mammalia; order Primates; family Indriidae; genus Propithecus; species Propithecus perrieri. The sequence goes on from CAUYRB010056604.1 coordinate 19,574, forward strand.
CTTTGCTTTTATTTTTTTTTGTACTATAGTTTTGATTTTTTTCTTAAACTTCAAAATTATTAGGTAAGAAATTCAATAATGTTTCAAAACTTTCCTGAACTTCAGGTAAAACTGATGCACAGGAACCCATACGTTGACCAAACATCTTGACTATTTCTAAAGTTTGCTCATGTATGTATTATCTTGTCCGTTCTCAATAACAATTCAGAATTTCAGGCTTGAATCATCTTATGTCTCCACTTTCTCATATTTTCAGACTGTCCTCCATTTCAGTATATCCACTGTCTCAATGTCATATCAGTCAGATGTTTTTGGGCTTGACATTGAGAAGCATGACCAGACAGGCATCATAACCTATGAGAGGGAAGGGTGTATACTTAAAAATGTTAGCATCCTACTGAACTATTATGACAAATACCATGGATTTTGATATTTAAAAACTCCTTTGTCATGTATCAAAATAAGTTGTTTATATGGAACACTATTTTTCCAGACTTACTTTTTGTTATTAATATTTTGTACTATTCCTAAAGTTTGCTCATATCTGTTTTACTTTGTCCATTCTCAACAACAATTCTGTTTCAGCTTGCATCGTCTCATGTCTCCACTTCCTTACATTATCAGTCTGCCCTCCATATTTCTCCAGTACGTGTACTTGATACATATTTTTATCTTATTTTTTATCATATTTTTATCTTATCTTTTATCTTACCAGATTCTAAACTTTAGTTTCTTGAGTGATGTCCCTTTTGACCTATCATTATGAATCCTACTGTATTTTGCAGGTCCATGGTATTCTTATACACACTCACACATACACACTCACATACAAACCCACGCACATACACCCATGCAAATGGCCCAGGCACCTCAAGCGTGGGCCACAATGCACACCCAGAGGTGCACACACTTACATATGACCACTCTCACAATCACACATGTGCATACACTCACTCAGATGCACACATTCTTGCAAATACACACTTGCACATATATAACTACAAGCACCTGCAATACACAAACAGATAATATATGCACACATACTCAGTACAAACTAACTTACACTAAAGGTTTATAAGATCTGAATAACTTAGTTGGAACATTTTTTTTTTATCTTACACAGTGGGAATACATGTAATAATTTATTTGAATAGCATATTAATATTTTGGAAACTTTGAATTAATAGGATAGAGTTAATTCTTTATCATAACTATGTAAGTATTATCAATTTATCTTTCCTATCAGATCTCCTATTACTCTTCCTTTTTCGCCACCCTAATCCCAAAATAGATTGAGGCTCTACATTATAGGATTTATGTAAACCTAGCAAGAGAGTAATGATTTTACTTATTCTTTTCCCCCTGTTGGCTTATTATGCAACCCTTTAACTGTTAAATTAATACTTATTTTGTAATACTCAGTTCAAATGCCACTTCTGAAAAGATTTTACTAACTTCCCCATATACAATTCATTGGTTTCTCCCCTGTGTTCGATAGAATTTATTAATTCTATCTTACAACTATTTTGATTTTGAATTTTAGCAAATGTTATGTTTGTTTCCTTAGATGAATTTTAAATATCTTGAGAACAAGAATAATAAGTATTTTTGGTAGCTGCCATTGTTTAAAAGGGTACTTGAAAAAAAGTGTATAATAAATATTTATTAAAATAATAGAACATTTAAAAGTTTGATGTTTAAACCCTATGTGGGTTTATTTGTTAAAGAAAAGTGTGCTCCCTTTTCCAGAAAATACAGTATCAAGTATAGAGTCACTGCATTTGTTCTATCATTTTGGTAAAAAGTCCCAAAGTAAAAATGATTCCTTATGTCATGTAAATATAAAGTTTCCTCGTGTAATAGTCATGTTTACATTAGGATTTAAAAACTAAATGATAGAAAAATGCTGTGTCTTTATACTTACAACAAGAGTAAATATTAAGGTGTAAAACAGAACATGTAAAAATGTGAATGTATTGGTTTAGGAAATAGTTTTATAATTAAAGATGATGTCTTTATCACTCATCAGAGCAAGATCACGTTTCTAATCTGTCCATTTGTTGATATTTTGTAATTTTTGAATTTATTTATTTTAAATAATGAAATTATAATGACATGAAAATGATATAAGATTGTAAGTAATAATGAACCAATAGACAAGAAATTGAAAAGTAAGGGATCATGTTATGTTCTTAATGCTTTCCTTAGCATATTTCTGCAACTGATGCAGTAGCATCTTAACTGTAAGTATTCTCTAGAGATTAATAACAAAATTTTAGCTGATTTAACCATGGTTGATATCATTATAACATTTTCTGATACAATTTGTATTCAATTAAATGGATTTCAAACATTTGAAGAGAAATTAATGGCAGTCTAGTTTATAAAATGATTTTTTTTGTTTTGTTTTTTTATTTTGAGACAGAGTCTCACTCTGTTTTCGGGCTAGAGTGCCATGGCATCAGCCTAGCTCACAGCAACCTCAAACTCCTGGGCTCAAGCGATCCTACTGCCTCAGCCTCCCGAGTAGCTGGGACGACAGGCATGTGCCACCATACCCGGCTGAATTTTTTTTTATATATGTATATAGTTTTAGTTTTCCAGATCATTTCTTTCTATTTTTTAGTAGAGACGGGGTCTCGCTCTTGCTCAGGCTGATCTCGAACTCCTGACCTTGAGCGATCCACCCGCCTCGGCCTCCCAAAGTGCTAGGTTTACAGGCGTGAGCCACCGCGCCCGTCCTATAAAATGGTTTTGAATTAGATTACTACACTTAAAATTCCACTGAAAACCATGTGGCCTCATGAATGTTTTCTTGTGGGTGAAATATTCTCACAACCCTTAATTCTCCTTTAGTCATCTAGCACACGCTATTTATGTACTATGTACCATATACCCTATGGTTTTTCTGCCCTATAAAAATAAAGTGCTTGCAAAATGGAATCACTGACGTTACAGAATGATGTTAATATTTTTATGTCATTTTATGAACAGTAATTAAAATTCTCTCTGTCATGTAAACATAGGCCTCCAAAGTACTTTTGAGATTGTTTTTCATACTTCTATAATGCTAAAACTGGGGTAATAACTGATGACGCATTGAATGTTTCTTAAGCAACCTATGAATCAGTTATTTTTATGTAAAATTCATTGAGGGATAAGTGCTCCACATTCAACTCCACAGTTTAATAATATAGGAAAGAATCATATTCAATTATGCGAGTCCCATCTTGCTATGTTCACATTTCTTTCTCTGGTTCCTGACTTCACTATAAAATGGAGGAAAATCATATCTAAGCATATGATTTTCTGCATAGAATTGAATCAACAAAAAGATCAATTAATTAATGAGATGTTGATTTTAAGCATTTTACAGTCACCATTTATTGATTAATATCCAATTTTAAAATGACAATTTTTCTTAAAAGTAAATAATTCTGGAAAATGTACGGTCGGGTCATTAGTAGACTTTAAAGTTATTCAGAAAGGGTTTGTGCCTGAATTCTGAAATTTATACCATGTAAAAGCTATTTAATTTTTGGAAAATTACTTGAATTCTTAAATCTGTTTTCTCATTTTTCAATGTGAGTATTAATGAATACTTCATTGTATTATGTTTTGCAGAGTGTCTGGGACTTGAAAAAAATCCTCAATTATGTGACCAGTTATATTTCTGTAAATTGCACAATGAGACATAATAATATGTTCTTGAGAGAAAACCCTGCATTTGTCAAGTGATATGTAATGTTAACATGATATATTATTTTTAAACATTTCTATACTTCTTTATAGGAAAGATATAGAAAATGTTTAAAGATAATGGCCCAGAAATTGCACACATTTGTCCAAATATCCTTCGGTAGCTTGCTAATCAACAAGGATGGTTGGAAAATTTGTTGCTTAGCTAGGAGACCATTTGCCCAGCTATAAGTAGTGTCCAACTGCTGAAGGAAAAAGCTGTGACTGGGTATTAAAGAATACGTAGATGTCTCTCCCTTAATCTCTTTACATTTATTATAAGTATATAAGTTAATTTTATTATTCCATCCTATTATATTTAGTCTTACTTATAATCTGTTCTTTTTCATTCTCCTTACCTTTGCTGGCTTGAAAAAATTCTTTCTTATTTCCTGACCATACTCACTCCAGGTAATTTGACTACTTTATGTGGCTCTCTGAGCCATACATTGTCATCTTCATCCTTCCTTGTCATGCTGAATGCCAAAGTACAGGCTGTCCGAAAGCAGCCTTATCTTTCTGTGCTGATGTATTCTCTCTTTCCCTCTTTTGATATGTGCAGAGGTAGTTCAGCAAGTCCAACTTGAGTGTTTTCCTGGAGACTATGTTGATTTTATTTACAGAAAATTTTGTTCTTCATGTTACAATGTATTACCTAACAATCCCATCATAAAACCTATCTGAGAAAAATCCAAGAGAAAGAGTGCTTTTCTTTCCTACTAGACACTGTATAATTTGAGGTCTTGTTCCCTGTCAGTTTATGTTGGAGTACACATTGCCAAAGCAATCAATGAGCTTTGAATCAGAGAATGTGGGGTTATATAAGCCTGCCCCATCACACTGATCTCTAAGAACTCTCTCTATATACATACGTATTTAAGTAATATAAATATGCATATTAACAGATCTTATTTTGTTTTATTTCAGGTAGAGAGCATTTTCATTTTTTCCCATAAAGTCCATACTTTATTCATATTTTCTCATTTATTTCCTTAATGTGTTTGCGTGTGTGTGTGTGTGTCTCATTATACCACATAACATTTAGTAGACCTGTCTCTGCAGCATTCTCCTGGTTGTGACAGTTTCTCAGACTTTCCTTGTATGATATTGATAGTTATGAGGATTACTGGTATTTTATAGAATGCCCTTCAATTGAGTGTTGAAATTTCATACTCTCTAATTTAGTATTTTTATATTTTGTTTAATCTCGTGTGCTGAATGTTTAGTTTTATTGTTTCTATATATTTTTGTAAAATGGGGAATATTTTACATTTGATCAAAAGTATCTTTTTCCTCCTGAGCTTCGATTTAGATAATTTTTACTAATCTATCCTCCAATATAGTTTTCAGCTGTATTTCTGCAACTTAATTGCTGTTAAATTCAACTTTTGAGCTTTTAATATTAATACTAATTCCTGGATTAGGTTCTAGTACATCTGTTTTCAAATCACCCTTATTCCTAGGTTATAGCAATTCAATTGATCAAGCTAAAATACTGGGTATTTTTCAATGTTCTTTATCCTTTATGGTCCTTGAACTGCAATTATTTTTTCTTCTCACTTTGATCCTACTAAAATTTATTTTTCTTTTTTTAGCCTCCTAGTCAACACTAGGTACAAAACTTTTTATCTCTAATTCAGTATGATTACAAATCAGTATATACCTTAAGGTGAGAAGCAATGCAGAATATTGTGTTTACCTCTTTTTTGTCCCTTTTCTTCAGAATATTAGCATATGAATGCCCTTCTGGCCATGTACTCTAATATTTCTCTTCTCTGAGCCCATGAAACTGTTGAAAACTCAGCTTACCTAGGACTTTGTACACAGCTCTATAATCACATTAACTTCTTGCACAATGTTTGCTGCTATTGGACAGGTGACTAGAGGAAAGAGTAGAGTAGCAGATTAGGCTCACCTCAAAGTGTTCATTCTATGTCCATAGACTTGACCTCTCAAATCCTGACTTCCTTTATCATCGAACAGCTTTTCTTGTTGTTTTTGGACAAACGTTAGTCTTTTGTAACCAAACCATATTATCCAAAAGAGGAAGTTTTTCAGCTCACTACTATTTGTCTTCAATCTTTGTACATTCTGTTCTTACTATCTGAAACACCTTGCACAAACTATTCATCTGGTTGTGCTTTTCCTATACTATCAAAGTCCATTAAGGTATTATTACTTTATAATTCATATAAACCACTTTATATATATATGTAACACAATTATTTGATCTATAACTCATATATATCTGTATATATCTGTATAACTATCAATTGCTCTGTGGGCAGGATGTTATATATGTATATATATAAAATTCTACATTCAAGAAAATATGAGAATTTACTGTTATATAGATTATATAATATATAACAAATATATATTATACATACGTAGTGTGACTTCATTTCAATTATGATAGCACATTGCCTAAAACAAGGTATACTTTAAAACAATGTTTTTAAATGTGTGGTTTTAGATAGATTGGAAAGATTATGCAAAAATAAAATGGACATAGATATCATTCACAGTTTTAGAAAAAGTTAGCATGACCATGACTGTCTGAAAAAACTAAATTGATTTCTGCAGAAGCCCATTTACCATCAGGGAACATTTTATGTCTGACAGATAGGATATTAATAGTCAAAGACACACTCTGTTGTTCGTTAAGTGTCGCACCTGAATAGATACTTAAGATCACCTGTAGAAAATAAGACCAATCATTCTAAAATTTTCAAGACACCTGTGGAGAAGTGACAGTGGGAGCTAATCAGCTTGTAGAAAATTATTCTAATGAGCTTCTAAGTGTTTTTTCCTTGTCTTTTGGCTCGATAATGTTCTACCTATTAATTGTATTCAGATATGATCTATATAAAAACTTTCATGCTCTTTATGCTTTATCCTGTTACGTTCTAGTTTCTGGGAATATAACAGTAAGCAAATGGTTGTAGAAAAAATAAATGTGTAAAGACTATAACATCATACAAGATGATATGGATTTGGAAAAAAATGAAGCAAGAAAGGGGGCTACGAACTGTTGGGAAACGAAACTTCTAGATAGTATGGTGGGGAAACAGTCACTGCAAAAGCAACAGCTACATAAACACTTGAAGAAGACAAAGAAGTGAGCCAGAGGGTTAAGTGGAAGAGGAGATTCTAGGGCAGAGGGGACTTAGGGAATAGTTCTGAAGATGGAATTTGCTCTGACAAGTGCAAGAAAGGAACAGAATGAAAAACGGGATGAGCAGTTGGGCAAGTATTTGAAGAAATAACAGAGAAAGGCAAGGAGAGTTTGGCAATGGGAGAGGGAGAGTCTCCATAGGGCCTAGTCACTCACTGTAAGGTCTTTTGCTGTGAGTGAGGTAAGAACTTGGCCACTGAAGAGTTCAAGCAGAGGTTTGACATGTTCTTAATAACATATTACGAAGTTTATTCTGTATGAGGAATGAAATCACAAAAAGTAAGGGCAAAATTAGGGATGTTGGTCACATGGTGGCTGCAGCAATCCAGGTGAAGGATTATTGTGCCTTGGATTCTGGTGGTGGTCCTGGCGATGAGGTAGCAGAGGTCAAAACCTGAATGTACTTTAAATGAAAAGCAGAGAGGATTTTCTGATGGATTACGTGTGGGTTATGAGAGAAAGGGAAGAGTTAAGGGATATCCGGTTATTCCAAATTTTGTTTAGACAAAGAAACAAATGTTGTTTCTTTGTTTAAACAACTAGAACAACAGATTTGTAATTAACTGACATGGAGAAATTTTAAGGAAGAAAGTTTGGGTCAAACGTCAGAAGTTTATGTTTAGACATTTTAATGTTGAGTTTCCTATTAAACATGCAATTGGAATTTTTTTACTAACAATGTGGATATAAAAATCTGTACTTCAAGGGTAAAATAGTCTGAAAGTGTGAATTTAAGAGTAATGAACGTAGCAGTGGTATTTTATGACATGAGCCTGGAGGAGATCAATGAAGGGAATGAATGTAGAAAGAGAAAAACAGAACGTTGGAGAGCTGAAGAGAAACCAAGAAAAAAAAAATGTAAGCAGGAGGAATAGGTGAAGTAGATTTGAAAATTAGAAGAAGTAAAAAAAAAAATATTTAAGAAGAAAAGGTGTAGTATGCCAAATGCTGGTAACCAGGGTCTAAGATGAGGGCTGAGAAAGTATTACTGGTTTAATATGAAATTAAAATGGTTTAGAAAACTAAATTCGGGTGTTTTATTAAAAAGTGTTGTGTTAGTGGTGAGACTGAAAGATAACATGGTGCAATTTCAAGAAAGACTTAGAGGACAGAGAGTAGAGAATGAAATGAATGAACATAAATGAATCAATATCTCAAGTGAAAAGTTGGGTCCAGCCTAATTACAGGTAAATATCTCAGCTGCTATAACCATTATATATACAGGTACCTTAATATGGTTTTATATGGTAACACAAATTTATTTCTCATTTTCCGAAAATCCAAAGGATAGCACCTAGTTGTGGCCTTCCTGTGGTCATATAGGGACCAACATATGTTCACTGAGTGGTTCTGTCTCCTCATCTAGAAACTCTGATCTCTTTCTGTTCAGATAATAAACGGGGTAAGAAAATATGCAGAAGGCACTCTGCTTCCTAAACTTTATGAAAAAAATTATACATTATTTCTGTATGTTACAACTTCATTTTTGACAGCTAAGTACATGGTGCCTAAGTATATGTCCCTTGCTAGGGACAATTAGACATACATTAATAATCCAGCTGTGTGCCGGGGAAGATGATGGAGTGGGTTTAGGGATTTGGTGTAGTTCACAATGGTCTTCTCCATATCAAGAGCTAATTTGTTTTCTTTTAGTATTTTTTGTTTTTCATTTCGTGGCATTTATATTTTTGATATTTTAGAATTTTAGAAGAATTCTTTATTTATATCAAAACTGAAAAGGTAATAGAGAGAGATTCTCACATACTCCACATCCAGTTTCCCATTTGTTAATATCATAGAGGTACATACCTCACTATGGTACATTTGCCACCGTTAATGTCCAAATGTTGACACATTCCTATTAACTAAAGTCTATACTTTATTCAGACTTTGTTAGATTTTGCCTAGTAATGTTTTTCTGTTGTAGGATACTATGTTACATTTAGTTTTCATGTCTCCTTGGGCTCCTCCTGTCTGAGAGAGTTTCTCAAATTTTCCTTGTTTTTGATTACCTTCACAGTTTTCAAGAGCCTTGATTAGGTATTTTGTAGAATATACCTCAACTGGGATTTGTCTGTTGTTTTTCTCATGATTTGATTGAAGTTATGAGCTTTGAGAGAAAGACCACAGAGATAAAGTGACATTCTTATCCTATCAGATCAAAAGAGCACACTATCGATGAGGCTTAACATTGTTGATGTGAATCTTGCTCACCTGATTGATGAACCTTTATTACCTGGGTGATCATTTTGTTTATAACAGAAGTACTAGCATGTGTGTAAGCTATTTGGGAAAATAGAGGAAAAAGCAGAAAATGGAAAATGCCAGAGAATCAGGGGAGATGATATTCACCTAGTCCACATGTGGAAATTTTGTCATTTACAAGAACAGGGCTTTCTTAGCAACTGGAGAAAAGGCAGGGCGTGGTGCCAGATTGCTTCTCTTTTCTCAGGAAAATGAAAAGCAAAATCATTAGCTAGGAATGTTGATAGAATAAGATATGCTGACTGTGAAGAAGTGAGAAAGCATGTGCAATTTGAAGGCAGCCTTTATATTTATTTAGATGGTCCCAAATTTACCATGGTTTGACTTAGCAATTTTTCAGCTTTACAATGGTGTGAAAACAATATGCGTTCAGCAGAAACCTTGCTCCGAGTACCCATACAACCATGCTGTTTTTCACTTTCAGTTTAATACTCAATAAATTACATGTGATATTCAATACTTCATTATAAAATAGGCTTTGTGTTAGATGATTTTTCCCAAGTATAGGCTAATGTAAGTGCTCTGAGGTAGGCTAGGTTAAGCTATAATGTTTGGTAGGTTAGGTGTATTAAATGCATTTTTGACTTAAGATATTTTTGATTTATGATGGGTTTATTGAGATGTAACTTCATCGTAAGTCAAGGAGCATCTTTCTTTCTGTCTTTCTTTCTATTGTTCTTCCTTTCTTTCTTTTTCTTTGCCACATACATATTTACACCTACACGCTAGCGTTTGTATATGCAAAACTAAAAGCCAAAGTGAATCATGTGTATTCCTATCCCAAATATTATTAACTCTGTATTGATACCAATGTTCACAAACAGTGTATTTGTGTGTGCATGTCTGTTTTATTCAGATTCAACTTCATCATTCATAAGATCTTTGTTCACCTGAACAAAACTGAGTTACTGACTTTTGCCATGAGGGTTCATGCCTAGAGGAGAAAAAAACAAATGTATTCAAATAAAGGATAATAAAAATTCCTATGTTACAACACAGATATTTCCATTCAAGAACCATGGAGAAAATATCATTTTTCTTGTGTGAATAATCCATGTTATCTTATATGCCATTTATAAAAACATATTTATATATTATTATTATATCAAAGAATTAGTATATAGTTATTCTTTTAACAGTGAAATATCAAATGAGCTAGAACTGCATATCTAGTCCTAATACATAGACTTAATGTAAATATACTCTCACATTTGAAAGGAACATTTCTAGATCATTTTATTTGACATTAAAATGAAAACACATGGTTACCATGACTTCTGCAAATTCCTTGCCTTTTCATATGGATCACATGACCTCATTTGTATGTGAAATATTAAAAAAATCAAACTCATAGAAGCAGTGAATGGAAGAGTGGTTACCAGAGGCTGGGGCAGGGGAATGAGGAGACATGGGGTACAAAGGGGAAATGTTGATCACAGCATATAAAGTTTCAATTAAACTGCAGGAATAAGTTTTAGTGATCCATTGACTGCATGGTGATTGCAGTTAATAATAATGTATTGTATATTTCAAAATTACAAAAATAATAAACTGTTTTCATTCTCACCACAAAAAAATGAGTTGGTGAGGTGATTTGTTAATTAACTTGGTTGAATCTTTCTACACTGTTTACATAAATCAAAACATCACAAAGTACCCCATAAATATTTATTTACATGTATCGTTTCTCAGGATTTTTAAAAAGACTTTATTACATAAAAAAGAAACATTTAACTTAAGAGACCGTAGTATAAATTAGCGCCTTGCTTCCAATTAAGAAAAAAGATTCCAATTATAGATATTAAATAACAGAATATATTGTTGAAAATTTTTTGGAACACTTAAAAAATATATTCTCATATATTTATATCATTCAGTGAGATATAATTTTTCTCTTGCATTTGAAATATAAATTTTATTATGTGCTACTTGAAGCTGACCATATTCATATAGTTTAATTTGTAATTCAATTAAGCTATCACATCTTGAAAATAGAGGATATTAAAGAGATCAAATACATTTTAAAACTGACCAAATAAGCAACACGGAAATACCTATGATGCATCCTCTAGGGATGATAGTAAAGGTATGGAAATATATAGCTTTTTATTCAAATAAAAACAGCATATTTAATCATTTTTAAATAAGAAGAAACACTTTCTCAAACTAAAGTAAACAAATAAGACAAAAGAAGTTGAAGGATTAAAGTGGAAAGGCATAAATTGTGTATGTATGTACATGAAAATATTGGAGAAACCAATATAACCAATATGCAAGCTATGAGAAATAATAAAATAGTTTACCAAGTTGGCTAGAATAATAATCACCATAAAAAATCAATAATGTTATTTCACAGGAAAAAAGTAACCTATCTGAGAATATTCTCAGAAATTGTGTTAAGATTCTTAAAGAAAAAATGTACTCTAATAGACATTCTTCAGACTGTATCGTATTTATTTAGTTAGTTATTTTTCCGTTTAACACATAAACTGATTCTGGCAGTATATGCTATGCAACATAAGACATATTATCCTGGCCATATCAGGCATGTCTTCAATATTCCAAGCCTAAATCTTTGTACTTATAAGAGGACAACTACTTACACTTGCCTTCCACAGTGGAAAAGTAAAACAGTTTGAGTCACTCCAAAACCCACATGGCATATATTATGGTTAGACCAACTCAATCGATTTGCTTCTTCAAACTACAGCCCTTCAACTCATGTGAAATAATGACACTAAGATCTTCCTTTTGCTTTTTGATATCAATTCCGTAGTGATTTTTGTAGCCTTTCTTTTATATCGTCCAGAATATCCCTGCTTCCTCCTGACTTTCATATTTAGCTCTTTTTCATTTCTCTTAGGTCTCTGATGCAAAAAGGGAATTTTATTATTCTTTAAACAGTATCACAGTAAACCATGCATTCTCTACTTCTATTTTAAATGATGTATATACTTAGACTCTGGCATATGTGATCTCTGAGATAAAACTGGAGATACTGTAACACACGGATTACACTGATATGACACAGACCAGTTTCTCCCCATTCTGGGAGTGTCCCAAAACGTGAAGCTGCCTTTTGTAAGCTGCCAAACTCCATAGTTCATTTTACTCTTCTGCTTACAGGAGTGGAGAAAAGTGAAAGAAAGCAGATAGAAAACTGCAATACCTTATAACTGACTAGTACCAGACACTGTGTTAACTTCACAACATGCCACGTTCTATATGATAGTGACAACAATTCGCAATGTAAGCATTCTTGTATTGGTTTAATTTCAAGAAAGGATTGTGTTCATATATGATAATTTTTTCCCCCTCAGGTGACACAGGTGTCAGCGATCTAGATGCAGGAATCAAATCTAGGTATTCTGGGCTTTACAACAGCGCTTTTCCATTGTGTCATCATTCAGAAGGTGGGGCAGAGGAAAGAGCATGGTGATGATACATATTAATCTCCAAAACCATCTTTCCTAAAGTTTTATCTTTTCAACAATCTAAATATATATATTTCAATAATTTATGTATGCACATGATGTCAGTCAAGAACATAGTGAATAATTATCTAAACATTGTGAGAGCATTCTATGAGAAACAGAGAGATAAGTAAATAAAAGCAAACTATTTTCATGTTCTTTCCCCCCCAAAAAAGCATTTGTGAAGGGAAGACCCAACTACCAGAGACAGCAAGCCCTGGGATGGATACTGATCCTAAAGGTTGGAACCTGGTAATTCCTGTGAAGGGGGAGTGGGAAGAATATCTTTTTATGTTGAATGTATATTGTGTTTATTTGTGCTTAAGGTAGAATATTGACCTATCTACAAAACCAAAAGTTATCCTACACATCAAAGTGGACTCCATTTAAAATATTAATAAATTTATTTGTACTTTTAGTAATTTACTTCTTGTAAACACAAATCTGTAACTATATATTGATTCAGCTCTTCTTGTTTGTTTTTATTTTCTTATATAATTACTAAATTGAATTGGTTAAATTATCATTGTTCTTTATCTTTCCAAGTAAATGTCCTAATTCCATGATAATGTGGACACACCCCAAAACCACAGCACATCCAAACATGCCCACACATACCAAAAACAATAACAACAACAAAGCTCAAGAAAATATTGAAGGAATTATTTCTTCTTGACAATGGGAGTAATTGTCAGCAATCCTTGCAAAACAATTCTGAAACTATGTTTCACTGGTGGGAGCCACAGAAGATGGGGTTCCAAGCTTTCCTTCTAGGGGAAAATGAAAGAATTTTATATTTTCTAAGATCATTCTTCTCTACAGTGTTTGGCATTATTAAATACGATAAACTTAATGTAGATATTTTACAATTTCAGTGAGACAACATAATTCACAATTCCTGTGCTTCCAATAAATTTTGTGACATATTTCCAAAAATATCAATCATTCTAGACCTCAGATTTTTGAAATTTAAATTAAATATTAATAATTGACTTTTTCTACCAGTGTTTAATTCTATCAATTTGTTATTCAATTCATTTTAGATTAAATATTGCTGCTATTTTTCTGATTATTGAAAAATCATATTTATGTAATTATTCACTTATTCATAGTCATTTACTAAGAAGAATCTTCTTAACATATTGATTTTTTTTTCTTAGTAACTTGATTTCTAAAACCAATCAGGGAAGAATCAAGACATAAAGAAATTTGATTTTTTTCCAGAGCCAAATGATGCTTCCAATGCAATTTCATCTTTGTGTTTGTATCATGTACTTTGACTAATCTTCCAGGTTTTAAAAACAATTTTTAAAATTAGGGATTAAGAAGATCATGGTTTTAAGTATTCTTTCAAAAATTGAAATCTCAGCCAGGCGTGGTGGCTCACGCCTATAATCCTAGCACTCTGGGAGGCTGAGACGGGAGGATCACTTGAGGTCAGGAGTTCCATAACAGCCTGAGTAAGAGCAAGATCCCGTCTCTACTAAAAATAGAAAGAAATTAGCTGGACAACTAACAATATATAGAAAAAATTAACCGGGCATGGTGGCACATGCCTGTAGTCCCAGCTACTCGGGAGGCGGAGGCAGAAGGATTGTTTGAGCCCAGGAGTTTGAGGTTGCTGTGAGCTAGGCTGATGCCACGGCACTCTAGCCCAGGCAACAGAGCGAGATTTAGTCTCAAAAAAAAAAAAAATTGAAATCTCTCAAACTGTTTCAAAAATAGACATACTAATTTACAAAAAAGAATAAATGCCCTTATAAGTTTCATGAAAAAATTTGTAGTTTGAGTATGTATTTTCAAATTAAGGAAGTAACTTTACTAAGATATGAGAGGATTAATCTATTATACCAGTCTAAGGGAAGATGTAATCTATAATAAAATCTTGAATAATATTTAACAGCTGATTTATACTATTAAATAGCTATACTAACAAGATATTTTTATGGTGTAATAATATAAACCATATTTGTAAACAGAGAAATTTGATCACAAGAATATCACATGATGTAAAATATTTCTTTTATCGGTACTTTGAAGCAACCTGAAGCCAACCTATTTAGGGAACCCTGAAGCCAACCCGATAATTTAGGTCTGTGGAAGGATAGAATTTTCTTATTTATTGTTTATTGTTCTCCGTTAAGGCCTACATTTATCAGAATTTTCCGTCCTCCACATGTAAAAAGTGGATCTTAAAAACCATCATTTACCATTTTTTTTTGGAGGGACAATTTTTCGGAAACATGTCTGGCATAGGCAGAACTACAAAGAATCATAGTCCCATGTAGGTATCCAAGTGAATGAAACATAGGAAGACCGCCACTAGCATTCATGAGCATAGAATCAGATAGCCCCACTTGAATATCAGATATACCATCATATTGACCATTTATTTAATTACTATAAAAATATATAAAATTTTCTTTGACCAAGAGATCAATTACAGGGAACATCTCATTATTGTTCTGTTCGGTTAAAATGTGCAGTGTGGATTAATGATAGTATTTCTAGTGTTGCAGATTCATTTCATTTTTATTTCTTCCTCTAATATTAAAATTTTAAGGCATTTAAATTAATCCACATTGTATATTTTAAATTCTTAAAAAATTTTTTGTTGTATCTTTGAATTAACTCTTCTAACAAAAGAGAAATTATATCACCAACAAAAGTAGATATATGAATTCATCTAAATCAATGTCTAGTTTAAATAACACAATTACCTAAGGCTAGTGATAACAGAAAAGTTGAGTCAAAAGTTGAACTAGTATTTTCCAAAAAGAGATAATTTTCAAAAATGGAATTTGAAAGGTAACAGGACTTCCATCTTGCCTCCTAAGACATTTTGTCAGAACTGTCTACTTGATCATTTAGCAGCATTTAACTCAAGTTGGATATCAGTAATGAGGCATCAAAAATTGAGACATCATTTGGCATTCAATTTATGTCTTCTCCATTTCAACTTCACTAATGAGATTTAGTGTGATTGTGAAACATTCTGTTTCTTTATGCAAAATGAAAGTCCCACGGGGATAGATATCTCTGAACTCCTTCCTTACTCAATTCACACCTGATTTTTTTTTTATTTTTATATTTTATTTCAGCATATAATGGGGGTACAAATGATTAAGTTACCTATATTGCCTTTGCCCCGCCCCAGTCAGAGCTTCAAGCGTGTCTGTCCTCCAGACGGTGCACACAGCACACATTAGGTGTGAATATAGCCATCCCCTCCCCTCCAAACCTGCCCGACGCCCAATGAATATTATTACTATATATACACTTAAGTGTTGATCAATTAAAATCAATTTGATGGTGAGTTTTTAAAGTCAATCCAATAGATATCTGCAATTCAAAACAGTCCCTTAACTTTAGCACAAAGAAGATGAAACTAATTATCTTCTCCTACTGCATTTATTATTCTGTTTTGAATTCATATTTATGTTGGTAGCATCACACTACTCATTTAGTTGTCAAAGAAAGAGTTTCTGATGTAATCAGAGCTTCTCTTTCTCTTACTTATTAGCACTAATTTAGTCATCTACTTCAATTCCTTGGAAACGTCTTTCAGTTATGTCTCGTTAGGCTCTACCCCCACTACCACTGCCTTAATTTTGGATTTCATCATGTCTTACAATATCTGTCATAACAACTCTGAAATGCTCATCAACTACCAGTCTGGGCACTTTAAAAAGATCTTGATTCCAGCTCATCTCATATAATAGAGTTAATTTTATACTGTTTATCCTAGAAGAATGAACATTAAATTAAAAAATACATTAACTCTAATACAATGAGCTATTTTAAGGACAGAGATTTTTCTGATTTACTTTGTTCAGTTCTCAGCAACTAGCAGAGATCTGCCTCATCTAAGCCCTCACTAATTGAACATCTGTTGAATATTCTTATCTCAATTTATCTGTCTAAGCAACTTTCTTGACAAACCTGGTCATCTCTTACAATTCCCATTGTTCTATCAAAACTTTCTTCCCTCACCTTGCAGTATATTTTATTTTCATACCTTCATGAAAGTAGTTTATTATTAAAATTTTGTAAAAAATATACTCCTGTGTGTTTATTCTACCTTAATTTGTGAATTTATTTGAAGATACAGACTGAATTCATTATGATAAATTCTATTGCAATATTATTAACAATCATTCCTTTGTAATGGCTTCTTTAAATGTTTAAATATATTATATTTTATATATATATAAAATTTTGGTTATATAGTAACAAAATATAATGCATATTCGTTTATTTTCTGAAAATAATCTAAGACAAACTTACAAGTTCAGATGGTGCATTAATTTATTCATCTACTTAATACTTACTGAACAAGTGATAAATGCCAGGCCCTTTTCTAGCTGCTATGAAACAGCAGTGAAAACCAACTCTCTGCTTTGGGAGCTTACATTATAGTTGTATAATAGAGAATAAACAAATGTATAATACAGTATCTGGTGGGTGATTGGTTAGTCTATTAATATAAATGGTCATGTAAGATGAATGGAATGAAGCTGGACAAGGAGTACAAGGCCGTGTGGTAGTCAGGAAAGACTCCTCAGAGAAAAGACAAATGCCTCAATGGAGTGAATGAGCTATGAACTTCCCTGTAAGAGGGAGGAGAAGACATTGTCTCATTTTGTCTTCCTTCTGTTGGTAGGGGGAAATAAACTATTCCAATGGTTATGTTATAAAGTCTGTATGTGTTATGTCCTGAAAAAGATTGTTAGACAGTATTATAGACTGTTATACCACTTTAGTTGTTTATACTTATTTCTCTTATTTACTTTAATTTCTTGCACTCTTATAAAGCATGTAAATACTTAAAACATTAATGGTTACATTGAATTCATGCCCTTTTTTTGCGTTCTCATACCACTTTGCATTTTCTAACATTACAATCTGTATTGCTGTATGACTGTGTTCATACCTGCCTCCAAATCTTGAGCTTTCTGAGCACCGAGCGTAGTGCATTACAGAAAGTGGGACTTAATATACATTTGTTTAATGATTGAATAGCCCTCTTTAAAATTTTCTGGGACAAAATTATTTTTTGCTTGCTATAATTTCCAGAGTTATGAGAATCATACAAGTTTTTCTCTTTGATCAGATACAAAGACGAGATTTTGTTTGTTTGTTTCACTCTAGAGCTACTGTTCTGGGAAGGGGAGAGTAGTTTTTCTTTCAGTCGAGGGTACCAGGCAGATTTCTAATGCCTACATTGTCATTTGCCCATCTGG
Organism: Propithecus perrieri; assembly: GCA_963574695.1. Lineage (NCBI taxonomy): Eukaryota > Metazoa > Chordata > Mammalia > Primates > Indriidae > Propithecus > Propithecus perrieri. Next base: position 37,471 of record CAUYRB010056604.1, read on the forward strand.
TTTCTAAGGCATGTGTGTACTCTTATCAACAACACAGAATACTAGCACTTCAGGCCTTAACTGGAACTTCCAGTTATCCAATTCCTAATCAAAACTGAATGAGAATAGATACTCCTTTAGAGACTGAAGATTACCTAAAAGACCCACAATGATTACATTATATGCTTGGATCAAGTTTGGCCACATTCATTTAATTCTTCACAATTTCACCTTGATAAAGATGTGTTTTCTCATTGTCTTAATTTCTGTTAAAGTGTTTTACGTTCTACAGTAATTAAATATTTACCACTTTAGTTACTGTAAAGCTGCTCTTGAAGATATTATTTATTACTTCATTCCATGTTCACTATATAAAATCTTGTTGACTTTTTTTTTATGGTATTTTGCAATTTGTAACAAAGCATTACGTTCCCTAATGCACTGAACTACTTCCTCCTTTATGATCAAATAAACCCTATAAATGACAGGATTCCTTTTTATTTACCCTTTCCCCTAATAGGATCAAAAATAAATGTGAAATTCAGGCACAGAAACTTTTATTTTTCTCTTGATTTGCTACTTATATTTATATGTTATTATTTAATTGAATCCACTTTTGCTTTAAGCTGTCTCAAAAGTTTTTCATAAAGAATAGGGATATAATCCATGTGCATAAAGAAAGTAATTATTTCCAATATGCTCTCGAACAAAGCAACTAAAATCTGTGACTTATTTCTCTCATTAGTATATATCTGCTTAATTTTACTTTTCAAAATTTTGTGGAAGCCCTAGAATGATATATTTGGCATAACATCTTTTGATATTATAAAATGATTTAGCATAACATGGAGTGAAGATTTAGATATTTATTATTATGAATAATCCATTAACAAATAATCATAGCATATCACCATTAATTAAATTTGTTTTATTTATTTATGTATTTATTTATTTCAAAGATAGAGTCTAACTCTGTAACTGAGGCTGGAGTGCAGTGGTATGCTTGCAGCTCACTGCAGCCTTGAACTCCGAGGCTCACACGGTCCTCCTGCCTCAGCCTCCCAGGTAGCTGTAACTACAGGAACAGGCCACCATGCCTAGCTAATTTTTTAAAAAATTTTTTGTAGACATGGGGTTTCACTATGTTGCCCAGACTGGTCTCAAATTCCTGGCCTCAGGTGATCTTCCTGCCTAACCCTCCCAAAGTTCTGGGATTATAGGTGTGAGTCACTGCATCTGGACTGTCTATATGTGTGTGTGTGTGTGTGTGTGTGTGTGTGTATGTGAATGTAGAGAGAGAGAGAGTGCCCCCTATTTTTGAAATGCTAAAATTATAATTAAATGTCAAATAGCATGTATGTAAAACTTAAGAACAGATGTTTGGAATTAAAAAACTATTGAGCAGAAAATGAGAAACTGAAAATTAAAATAAAATTCATTACAGAGTCATGTATAACATTTCTGTATACATGAGTGATCAGCATTCGCATTTAACTTCAATTAATTACATCTTATTTACATCCTGCATTATACAAACCAGTTCTTCAATGTTTGTAGTGGCTAAGAACATGGTCTGCATAGCATGGAAGAGCTGGCTTTGAACCCAGCCTCTGCCACTTACTAGCTGTGTGACAGAAGTAATCGATTCAGTTTCCTCGTCTATATAATATTCATTTTATAGAGTCATTTTAAGGATCAAATAAACCAGTGTATGTCTACTAGTAGAAGGGTTCTCCAAACAAATTCTACATAAGCAGATTATGTTAAATTTTAGCATCAAGATAGAAAAATCTGCAACTTTGCAGCACCAATCAGCTTCTCAAAGTATAATCCAGTTACTATTAGATAGATTCCTTGAAAGATGTCTTAGACTTCGCGTGTGCTTACCTTGGTGAAGCTTCACCAAATGGCATCAGCCATGTTCTTTATCTACTACTCTTAACCCTACTGTTGACATTTCCTCTATAGTTAGCTGTTTATAAGTGACAGTCCATAAATGGATGCAGGTCACCCCAGGAAGGAAGTGAGGTGGTTCGCTTCTGCACAGACACCACCAACTAAGAGTTGTCAGCTTAGGGTTTCTTTTTGGCAGTTATTCCAGCAGCTGGGAAAAAGAGCTGTTCATCCATGAAGCTGGATTTGGGTGGCATATTACAAAATCTGTTCACTGCCATTAAATGTCACATAACTGGAAAGTAACAGGGTGTAAAATACTTGTCAATACTTTTTATAGTATAATTGTGAATATAAACTTTGTTATTTTCATTTAATTTAAAATTAGGCATGGCAATATCTATTAATATTATAAACACAATGCAAATAAGTGTTTGGAGAATGAGTATATCTATTTTTTTCTTATTAAGGAGTTGTCAAAATCTACATTATACCTGACACTATTGAGAAAAAATATTTTAAAAAGTTTAGTTTTATGTCACATATTGACTAAAAGTAGTTCATGTGGTTCTCCATTTAAGCATACCATATTTCTTTTTCAAATTATAAAAGTCAAATGTATATTCTACTGTCGTGCAATATATTTAGTTGTGAATAAGTCATTGAACTGTTCCAATTTAGGCTGAAATATGAAAATTACTTTATAAGTAATAGCTAATATTTTTAAGCCCCAATAGTTTAAGGTAGTGAATGTGCATTCAGAGATAAGGTAAAATGATAAAATCTTTCTTTCATGCTTGATTATAATATAGTCATTATTTCATTCCCTAAATCTTATCTAACCACTTTTCTCCATGAAAAAAGAAACTGTAAATATAATAATCAAATTAATTACCAAAAAATTCTTTGTTAACCTGTGACAATTAACATGAACATGTCTATGATGTTTTGAGATCATCTCATTTACTTATTAGAAAATAGTATATTAATAATTGGTAAATAAATGTAGTTCTTAATGATTGTAGTAGAATTCATTGTATTTTTCCTGGGATAGTTGATAGGCTTTGGAAATTTTTTTGCTACTCTTAAACCCTGAGATAGTAATAAGGAAGGAAACAGGTAAAAAGTAGTAAAGATAGAAAATGCAGTTTGTTGTGCTTCAGAAGCGAATGCAAAAAATATTACCCCCCATACTGGAGTATAGTTGGCGGGCTAGAAACACAAACGAAAAATGATAAAAGTATACATATATTACATTTGAGTTCATTGAGATCCAATGTTCACTGTTACTATAACTTCTGGCTGCGCCTATGGCTCTTTTATGTATCAATCCATATGTAGAAAGTATCCTATATGCAACTCCATGAATTTGTCAGTCTGGAAGAAGATGCTTTAGAGAAGTTCAGACATTGACAGAGTTTCAGATCGGTGTCCTCCAACTTGTGGTCTTCATGGGGATGAAGAGAGATCGGGCGCATTACACTCTGGTTCTAAACTCTGATTTTGGAAACAAAGTAAACCATCACATTTGCCCATTCAAAAAAAAATCTTTATTGATCATTTTTATTATGGGGTAGGTACTCTTCAAAGTTCTAAGGATACATAAAAAAATTCCCTCCCCTTATAACACTTAAATTCCAGTGTTTGGTCAGAGTTTGTGTGCATTTCTTTATTTGTGTAAGAACACACCTAAAATTCGTGTCTTTAAACAAATTATGCCAGAAAATATTCCTTAGAAATGAAGTGAGAAAAATTCTTGAATATTGTGGCTCCCTTCATGGTATAAAACTCCCTTCTTCGAACTAGCTGAGAATGGGAGAATGGCTGTAAACCCTTGGAACAGCCCGAGAGGAAGAAATTGTGAGTGAAGATGCAAGAGAAAAGGTGTACTGTTGTATTTTCTTCCTATTGTACAGATTTAATATTTTTACACATATATAAATAATGACATATACTCTGTTGATTTTATTGTGTACATACTCTATGATAGTGTCTTAATTAATATCTCATTTATCTTGAAAAAGATGCTATTTAATTTAATGTACTTTAGGAATGAAACATGCTAAGTCTTGGCTAAATTAAGGCCTTAGAAACAGTAAGCAGAGTGCAGAGAATATCTTTTTTTTTTTTTTTCTAATTTCAGGATATTACGGGGGTACAAATGTTTTGGTTACATGGACTGCTTTTGTACTGCTTGAGTCAAAGTTATAAGTGTACCCATCACCCAGATAATATGTATTGTACCTGTTAGGTGTGATTTCACCCAGCCCTTCCTCCCCACTCCCACCTGCATGATTTCCATTGAGTTTTACTTCCATTTGTGCACATGAGTGCTGATCAGTTAGTTCCAATTTAATAGTGAGTATATGTGGTGTTTCTTTTTTCCATTCTTGTGATACTTAACTTAGGAGGATGGTCTCCAGTTCCACCCAGATTGTTGCAAAAGGTATTAATTCATTTTTTATGGCCGAGTAGTGCTACATGGTGTAAATATATCACATTTTATTAATCCACTCATGAACTGATGGGCACTTGGGTTGATTTCACATCTTTGCTATTGTAAATTCTGTTGCAATAAACATTCTAATGCAAGTGTCTTTTTGATAAATTACTTTTTATCCTTCGGGTAAATACCCAGTAGTGGGATTGCTGCATCAAATGGTAGGTCTACTTTTAGTACATTGAGGAATCTCCATACTATTTTCCACAGAGGTTGCACTAGTTTGCAGTCCCACCAACAGTATATAAGTGTTCCTTGCCTGACTCAAAGGTTTGTGTCTAGAATTAATTTCTATTTCTTCTCCCCACTCTCTATTTCTTCATTTTCAAAAAACAAAATCTGTCAATTAATCAGTATTTATTTGGCAGATAATTAACTGTCTGGTATTGTCTTTAAGGATCACAGCTCTGAGAATTGCTTATACAGGTAAACTCCAAGATTGCTCAAGAGTTACATAGCTAGAAAGTGGTGAAACCAGGATTCAAACTTCAAATATTTTCCCTTTGATGATACTCTACATTTCTCTACATATTTCGATATCTGTGTGTGAACATGTACTTTCTTTTAATTAACTTTGTTTTAATTAACTTTAAGATTTTTTAAAACTGAAAGCAAAATGGGATTGAAGAATATCCTACCATTGACACATTGTACAAATTTTCAGGTTTGAGGAAAATATACATAGAAACAGAAAGAAATGGTGGTAGTTCAATGAAGGCAATATTTTACCAGAGGAAAACATGATAAAATGACTATTGAATAATTGTTAAGTACATGTACATACTATTAACAAACATAAGTAGTAAAATATTATTATTTTAAAGATAACATACATATTTTACTAATGTGAAATTTAAAACTTAAAAATAAACACCTACAATTTAAGAGGAAATTAGGTTTTCTGATAATAATTTTTATAACCGAAGAGCAGAAAACCTAGCTAAACATATTTTCCCCTCAGAAAGATTCTGAATCTTTTTGTTTATTCAATATTGATTGGTCATAAAAAATACACATTTTTCCCCTTGGATCTCAGCAGATTTTTCACCAATATATATTTTTCATCTTTTAATATCCTATGAGGTATGCAATAGCGGAGGTTATCATTTTCAGATTAAAAAAAAGTTTCTAAGTTTAATGATATAAGCATGCATTACTTTCTAATCAGAAAAAATTAAAGTACTTATTGTAATTAAGCATATTCATTTATTGAATTTGGCAAGCAATTATGTGGAGAGAGTTAATTTTGTCTTCTAAAGAAGTAATAATATTTTCATTTGGGTTCTACTGATTTGTTCTTATTTCATATTTTAATAAATTGAATCTAATTCTGCTTACTTTATATTTCAGTAAAATATAACCACTTCTACTTATCAATAAGTCATAAGTATTAACAAAATTGTCTTAAATAAAAATTCAGAAATATAAAGTATAACTTGAAAATGTAAATCTGTAACAATTCACAATTGCAAAGATGTGGAAACAAACCAAGTGTCCATCAATACATGAATGGATTAATAAAATGTGTTATATGTATACCATGGAGTACTATTCAGCTTTAAGAAACAATGGTGATATAGCACCTCTTATATTCTCCTGGATAGAGCTGGAACATATTCTAATAAGTGAAGTATCTGAAGAATAGAAAAACCAACATCAGTATACTCACCATTTAATTAAAGCTAACTTATGAGCACACATGTGCACAAAGGGAAGTAGAACTCAGTGGAAATCAACCAGGGGGGATAGAAGAGGAGGGGAGG
>CAUYRB010056605.1:0-24312 GCA_963574695.1 Propithecus perrieri
GGGAGGCCGAGGCGGGCGGATTGTTTGAGCTCAGGAGTTCGAAACCAGCCTGAGCAAGAGCGAGACCCTGTATCTACTAAAAATAGAAAGAAATTAATCGGACAACTAAAATATATATATAGAAAAAATTAGCCGGGCATGGTGGCGCATGCCTGTAGTCCCAGCTACTCGGAAGACTGAGGCAGAAGGATTGCTTGAGACCAGGAGTTTGAGGTTGCTGTGAGCTAGACTGAAGCCACAGCACTCACTCTAGCCCGGGCAAAAGAGTGAGACTCTGTCTCAGAAAAAAGAAAAAAGAGATACAGGGTAGCACTAATAATACCAAATGCAAGAAAATTTATGCAACCTGAAAGTAACTCATTTACGTATTGAGTTATTTGTTCAACAAACTTATGCTAAATGCAATTGAGCTATTGTGCTATTATGTTATTTGAGAGTCCATAGAAAGGGTAATTGATCTAATTCGGAGTTCGGGGATAGCAGAGGAGGTTTCCGGGGGGAAAGTAACACTTTATCTAAACACTAAAGAATAAGGAGTCAGTTATAATGAGAAGACATGTCCGGCAAAGGGATACAGAGGACAGATGTAGAGAGATGAGGAAGAATATGATGTGGGAACTCCAAGCAATTGGATATGACACAAGCCATAGCTGAGCTACTTCTGGTGGGGACTCGTGGAAAACTGGTAATATGATGTCCCTTCTTTACAAACATGCTCCTCATTTATTTATTGGATGTAGGGAAAAATAATCTTAATTAATATATTATTCATATCTCTATATTAAAATAGGACAGTTATTTATATATAAGGATTTAACAAAACACTGTAATTCATCTGGACTTGACGGTAAGAACATTTTTGTCTCCATTGAATTATATTATTTAATTTGGTAAGAGCAATATTGATAATTATTTATCCAGTTACACAGGAAACAATGGGAACCTGAGGAAACTGGCACTATATTTTCCATTTATTCTGGTTATGTTTAACAATCCTTTGTATATTGGCAATATGCCCAGGTGGCCAGGTGTCTTTCTCCTCCTCACTACAGTGTAGACTTTCCCCTTGGGGAGAAGACTTTTGCTCCCTAAAGAAGTGAACTCTTACAGACTCTCCTTTTAGGACTCAACTTCAGTCATAGAGATGTAATGAAAAATAATAGACTTTGGATTCCAGCTCTGCTGCTTCTCTGTGAGGCCTTCAGGGAGTTGTTCAACTGCCCGAGCCTAAGCTTTCAGGTCTATAAAATAGAAAAAATGATGTCTTCCTTATAGGGTCCTTTGAGGCTAGTTGAGGGACTTCTGTAAAAGCACATAATATCACAGAAAGCAAATTTTAGCTCCCTTTTTATGTGCTTAATAAAATATCCAGTTTTCTTAATTTCTGTCTTTTAGGTCAAAAGTAATAAAGCTCAATTATATTCACCAAATATGGTTTTGAATGTTTTTTTTTTGTCTGTTCTGAAAAATTAAATACACACACAAAAAAAGATACTAAGATACTAAGGTATGGGGCAGATTTCAGAGAATGGTTCCAAAATTGCACAGTGCAATAACACTGTCTTTGAGTTCTGTGGAGCCTGTCTGGGCTCTCTATTGGAGTCCAATTCCCGTTTGGGTAATTGATTTGGGCACATTTATTGAAAGTCAGTCAAGGTACCTTTATGTGGGCTGTTATGACTCCTCCCCAGTTCCCTCTGAAGTTGCATTTCATAGAGGACAGAGGAAAGATTGGAACAAAAACATGTAAGAGGGTGACAGGCCCATCTGGGAACAGAGGTTTTAATTTCATGTTTCCAAAGTGGAATTATTCCCTGACCTATGTAACCGTTCCTGCAGCATTTTATAGGCCTCTTTAGTATCTCTCAAACTCTTGAACTATCCATCCTGAGAATTTATGTGACTCATTTAAGAGTGGGTTTCAATGACCTCAAATACAGCCAGCAGTAATTCTAGGGGATTCATTTGAAGGAGGTCAGGAAATTTCACCCCAAAATATGACTCCTTGATATTTTAACTTAAAGACCCTTCCAGATAAAAAGGCATTGGAAGGGGCTTTCCCTCTATCTGCATAAACCAGACCGATGGATCAAAAGATCAAAAAGAATAATGGACTTCCCTTCCTCTCCCTATTGTCCCAACATATTGTAGAATGCAAACCAGACCTGGCCCAGGTCATTTAAAACATAGTATGTGTCCCTCAGGTTGATTTAATTTGCTCAGGTTAATTTAATTTTCAAAGAGAATCATTTACAGGTCTATCTGTTTCCCCCATCCCGTTCTCCTCCCTAGTACCACTTGTCACCCCTAAACAGAATTATCTACACTCCTCATGTCCCCTCTCCTCCAAAAAGACAGGCACAAAAATATCTGAACTTCATTGGTATATTGGGTAATCACCCTGTGATTCTCCCCGTGTACATGGTAAATAAACCTTTCTCTTATTAATCTGCCTTAATTGTGAATTGATCGTTCAGTGAACTTTTGGGGGAAAGGGCAAGTTTCCCCTCACTCCTCACTTTCGAAGCTAAAAGTAGCATTGTTTTTAAGGGAAAAATCCTTCTTAAAGTCACTTTTAGGAACTAAACAGGATCTTGTTTCTGATTTTCTGCTGATCTCTCTGATATGCTGGTATCTCCACATTCTCCCATCACTTCCTCCCTATTCATCTTCCTACTGCTCCGTCTTCTTCAGAAATCTGTATTCCTTCACCTCCCTGGGCAGGACAGAGGGAATAAGATGTTGGTCCAAGAGGAACACAGATGAATGGTACAAATGGATTGAACCCACAAACCAAAAATCACAGGTGAGTGAGTGCCATAGTCACTGTGTGCTAAGGATTATAGAGGCCAAGGTTACTAGTGATTGGAAAGTTCAGCAAGTGTTTTAAGGAATAGGTTGCCTTTCAACTGGATGTCCAGGATTTTTTTGTCTTTTATAATGTTTGTTGGGTTATAATCTTAATAACAACACGTGCTCATTGATAAGTATTTGGAAAATGCAAATGAATCAAAAAAGGTAAATGAAAGCTATCATAAGCTTATTGGTCTGAGATAACCACTGTATTTTTGTGTCCTTATTATATATTAATATAATAAGTATTGTCCCATGTATGAAATATTTTTCAAAAATGTGATTTTAATATCTATAAAGTTGATTGTTCTGTGAGCACATCATTCTTAATTTAAAGATTCCTGATGATTAATTCATTTATTAATTCAACAAACATTTACTATATGACTACTATGTGTCAGACATTGTTATAGGAACTAGAGATATAGCGATGAACAAGAGAAATAAAGTTACTCTCCTCATGGAGTGTACATTCTCCAGGGAGGACAACAGTAAGCCAGCTAAGAGGTATGGGCATGCTTGTGTGTGCACTCACACACACGTGTATCAGGTAGTGATTAATGTATAAAGAACAGAGATTAGAAAGTGATGGGAGAGATTGCGATTCTTTCCAATTTTTTGACATTTCTGCAATTCAAAAATGCTACAATGGCCATATTTATATATGCAATTTTGTGTACATTTATTATTTGTTGCCATTAAATAAGTGATATTTGCTCCTATCAAATAGTGCAGTAGTTTTCCCTTATCCATGGTTTTACTTTCCAGTTTCAGTTATCCACAGTCAACCATGGTCCAAAATAGGTGAGTATAATACAATAAGATATTTTGAGAGAGAGAGAAGGAAAGAGAGATCATATTCACATAAATATTATTAGAGTATATTGTTATAATTATCTATTTTATTATTAGTTATTGTTAACCTTTCATGGTGCCTAATTTGTAAATTCTATTTTATTATAAATATGTATGTGTAGGAAAAAACAATATATATAGGGTTTGGTACCATCCATGGTTTTAGGCATCCATTGGTGGTCTTGGAATATATCCCCCGGGGATAAGGGGTCTTCTGTGAATGCCTGTCTTGTTCCCCCCCACACACCCCTCTGAGCAACACTGCATGTTTCTTTTTAAACCTTTGCCTACTTCTAGGCTCAAAAGGGAATCTCTTTGTTTTAGTATTTTTTTTTCTCTTATTTGTGAGGTTGAACAATCCTATTAGCTATTTTTGTGTGTATTTATTTTTGAATTTCCTATTCACATTCTATGTAAATCTGTAGAATTTCGACAGGTGAATATGGAGGAAAGACATTGTGGTAGGAGGAAATGATATGAGCAAAGACACAGAAAGGAGACCTCCTAAAGTGTGGTGGGGAATGTTGTTTGAACCTAGATATGTGAGTGAATATATTGATATAAATGTTCACACAGCTGAGATGCACAAGACCAACTAGTGGTTTTGAGGCAAAACATAGTGTCTTGTCTCTAGTGGTGGATAGGTGGCATTGATGACTGCTAAATACTCTGGATCCCTCCCTTTGATTGCTCTCCCTGTGAGAGGAGACCTCAGGGTTAGCACGTGAACTCCGACCAATGAATGACGTGAGGGTGGAAGCAATGACCAGAACTTTAAGATCCATCACGTAATTCTCCATCTCCTCTTCGTCTCTACCTTGAGTTTGAAAATGTTCCAGATAAAGGCTACTTTTTCAGCCTGAGTTTCTGAATGAAGGTGACTAACTGGTCATTAGGGAGTTTGTGTGCTGTGCAGTCCCAGAAAGATAGAAAAATATTTCATACATATTCAAGTCTCTTATACATGTGTTGAATGAAAACTGCATAAAGGCATGTTTGAGATGCAACAGGCTTGTTGAGAAATTTCTGTGCCTTTAACTGAACAATCCTTCCTCAGTTTACTGTGAGTACTCACTATGACAACACTAGCTTTCGGGAGGTGACCACTCACCATCAAAAGCAGTGACTGCTCAGGAAGGTTGGGCCATAGACAAACACTGGGAGACAGACTTCACCCTTAGTAGCAGGAAGAAATAAATTTGGGGCATTGTAGAAAGTAAAGAAACTTTTCGTTAAAATGTGTTGGGCACTGCTGTGTGAAATACATTGTCTCGTTGAAGCCTCACGCTTTGATCTGAGGTGAAAAGCATTGTCCCATGTTTGTGAAAGAGAAAATTGACGTGTCAACTCGACCTCCCCAACTGGTGAAAGCAAAATTAGAAATAAGCAGAAGAAACAGTTTCTGAAAATCAGTAATATCAAATCATGGATCTAAGTAGCAGGTTGGAATGAATTTGGTGAAAAGATTTTTGTTGGAACTGACCACAGGGGACTCAGTGGAAGAAAGAAGAGCAGAGCCAGAGTGGGAGCTGCAGAGCAGCAGCAGATGCAGAGGTGTCCACTGGCCCATGGGCACCCCATTGGCTCCCTGAGGAAGTCTATCAAAATCACCTTGGGGTGAGGTGTGGTGGCTCCTGCCTGTCATCCTAGCAGTCTGGGAGGCCGAGGTGGGAGGATGCTTGGGGCCAGGAGTTCAGCATGAGCAAGAGCAAGGCCCCCCGTCTCTACAAAAAAATAGAAAAATTAGCATGGTGGGGCTCATCTGTAGTCCCGGCTACTCAGGAGGCTGAGGTAGGAGGATCACCTGAGCCCAGGAGTTTAAGGTTGCAGTGAGCTGTGATGAGACCACTGCACTCTAGCCTGGGCAAGAGAGCAAGGCCCTGTTTCAAAACAAAACAAAACAAAACAAACAAAATAAAAAAACACATGGGCACACTCTTTCACACTTTCAGTTATTTTACCCTCTTCTTACTCTTTTTTCTTATTTTTTAATCCAGAAAATCAAAATTATACAGGATATATATATATATTTGATCTCTAGTTCCAAGCGAGGGCATTTGTAAAAATCTCAGCTTCTGTTAAAAAAAAAAAAAAACAAACAGATGACATAATTGATCTTGTAGACTCTGTTTTTTAAACAAAGACTAAAGCTTTTATATAAAGTCTGTAGTTAACTCTTTGCTAAATATAAACAAATTAATAAAATAAGCACTGCATTTAGCTCTTATGTTATATCTGCCATCTAGCTATCAATTGCTCTATCTGCAATCTGTCAGTCAATCATCCATTGAACTAAGGGATTCATGAGGCTTCAGATGACCCTGGTCATCTGAAAGTGAATATTTTCTATGAAATATTGGTTATGTAGGTCACTGTTTTAACACTGGGGGTTCATGCTTCATAACTCATTGGTGAGCCGTGAAATCAATTTAGTGTGCAGCAAACACGCTAGAGTACACACACATACATACGCATAGACAAATAGAACAGAATAGAAAATACTAAAGTACAACATATGTTAAAAGAGGCAATACCATTTTATAAAAATACTCTTGCTTTAGTTGTTTATGTCTATAAATGTAGTTAAGGTTGGACCAAAACTGTTTAAAAGCCCCCATTCTACAGTAGGGTAAGGGTAATATATTTTCTGAACTAACGAAAAAATTTTAAAAAATGCAAGCATATGTGTGCCTTGTAAATGTAGGCAAATAATTTAACTTTTTTCAAAATGTTTCCTCATGTGCAAAGTTATCATAAAAGACTGTTACAAAGAATAAAATGAGAACATGTTGCAAAGGTACTTCCAACAGCATTTGGCAAATAGCAGATAAATGGTAGTTATTATGTTATTGTAAAATTACACAGAGCATAAGACAGAATTAAAAAATTATGACAGAGGAAAAAAATGTTCTGTAGGCACCTGCATTGGAAAACTCTTGTGTGCAACCTTCAATCCTCCAGGCCCCACCTCTGCACTAGCCTCTGCTGTAGCGACCTTCGCAGCACAGGCTGGGACCAGCGGCACCATGGCCTCTCACTCCTGCTCCGTGGTCTCTCAGATGCCATTGCACCAGATGTCTGTGGAAACCAAAGGGCAGGGGAATTAACCCCTATGCTCCCACCTTGATCAGTAGGGTCTGGGAACTGATCCATAAGCTGCTGGGGTTCAGAGCATGTTACCCCAAAATATGGCCTCTTGGAAATTAAAAAAGCCACAGGAGCAAGAAGGTCACTCTGACATTCCCCCCACTTTTCTGTGTGAAGCATAGTCATGAAAGAATTCTCTGATCTACCTTGCCTGAAAGTAGTCTTCAGACCGTCATTCCAAAGGAGTCCTGCCCCATACCGGGGGGAAGGAATGCTACAGAGAGGCCAAGAAGAATCTGATAAAACAGGCCTTACCATACCTCCTTTTTTGTACAATCACGTTTCTAAAGGACAGTCCATTCTTCATCGAACCTAAGCATAAAAACACATGGTTTTCTCTGGAGCCTTTCAGTCTTCGTTTATGAAGGCTCTCATGCCACACAAAACTTTGTTAACTGATTTTGCTATGCCTTTCTCTCGTTAATCTGTCTTCTGTTATAGGGGGTCAGTCATGGACCTTGTGATGGGTGAGGAAAAGATATTACTTTTTCACCGCCACAGATCGATTCCTCCTTTATCCCTTAGGCAGTCAGTTCTGAGATTCATGTCATAGTTTTCTCAGAAGTTCCCCCCCAGGATCAAGCTTCCTTTGCCTGTGGCAGTAGACAACTTAATAACACATCTTTGAATTGGCTTTCCCCTCTCCGTGCTTCTCTCTCCTGACACTTGTATGAAAAGGTAATACCTTTTCCTCACCCATCACCCATCACGGACAACACTCCTGTAACAAGAGACAGATTAACAAGAGAAAAGTATAACAAGTTTATTCAACGAAGTTTTATGTGCCATGAGAGCTTTCAGAAATAAGGACCCAAAAACCCAGGAAAACTTTGTGTTTTTATGCCATCTGATGAAAGAATGAAAGAAGTGGATAGTTGTGGAGAAGCATAATTGGACAAAAACAGTATGATCTCATGGTAATAAACTGAGGGGAACTCATCAAGACCTATTTGTTCAGCTTCTCCTTGGCCTTTCTGTGCGGCATTCCTTTCCTGTGGCTATGAGCCAGGAGCCCTCTGGAATGAGGGTCTTATGACCTGCTTTCAGGAAAGGTAGATCAGAGAGAGATCTTTCTAGGTTTTACGGCTTGCTTTGAGGAAGAGGAATTTTGCCTTCTATGATCTGATGGGAGAGGAGTTCTTGGAATGCATTGGGGGTAATAGGGAGAGGGAGAAAGAGGGGCAGGAGAATTTCAGAGTGATCTTTATTCTGAGGCTCCTCCAAACTCCTTCAGTCCAAAGTACCCAGCATACCAAGGCACCATATTTTGGGGTATTGTGTTCTGAGCCTTGACACGCATTGCTCTTTCCTGGAATTATTTCCCAGATAAAGTACAAATAGTCCCAGACTTACAATGGTGGGACTTAATAATTTTTGACTTTATGGTATTGTGAAATTGATATGCATTCAATAAAAATCATGCTTCAAATTTCAAATTTTGATCTTTTCCTGGGCTAGCCCTATACAGTGCAATACTGTCTCCTGCTGCCAGGCAGTGGCAGTGAGCCGCAGCTCCCTGTCAGCCACACACGTCACAAGGGCAAACAACCCATACTCCACAGTGCACTGTGCCATCAGATGATTTTGCCCGACTGTGGGCCAATGTAAAGTGTTCTGAGCATGTATAAGGTAGGCGAGGCTAAACCACAATGTTCAATAGGTTAGGTATATTAGATACATTTTGAACTTACGTATTTTCAACTTATGACAGGTTGTCTGGATATCACCCCATCTTGAGTCAAGGCGCATCTACACCTGCAAACATTTGTTAGACTCTGCTTTTAAGGAGATTCAAACTAAGAAAGGCTCCGACCTCCTTCTTTCATACCTGTTCCCCTCTTCCCACTGTGAATGTTGCTCCTAGTAATCAGAGAAAATACACCTCTGGGAGCCAGGCGTTCACCACTGTCGTGATACACCGACTGCTATAGTCTCTTATTTCCAGCCTTGAATGTGTTTTGTGAAGGAAGGAAGTAGAGAGCAAAGTAGCTGTGTCTTTGACCTTATTAACTTGGAGAATTTAGGAAACATTGTTTTTCTGAGAGATGGAAACATGCTGGCAGAAAAATAGGTATGAAAAAGGATTTTGGATGTCAAGACAAATGGGACTAGCTCCAATAAGGATCATTATTCTCGAGCAGGGCATGCATTTGCCTTATTTGTAAAGACAAGGCTGCAGTTCTGCTCTGCCAGAGTAAATGACATATGCAAATCTGTTTAATACCCCCTTTTTAGAAAGCCTGCTTATTTGCTTTTTATGTTTGTTTCCATAAATTGATTAGAGAGGAATTTGTTTATACTTCAAATAA
Source organism: Propithecus perrieri (assembly GCA_963574695.1). Taxonomy (NCBI): domain Eukaryota; kingdom Metazoa; phylum Chordata; class Mammalia; order Primates; family Indriidae; genus Propithecus; species Propithecus perrieri. The sequence continues at coordinate 9,165 of CAUYRB010056605.1, forward strand.
AACAATAGAGAATTGTAATTATATTTCACCACAGGCCTGTAATTTCTGCCCTAGAGAATATAATAAAATGATAGAAACACCCCCTCCTCCTTTGGAACCAAGATCTGCGCTTTAGGCTATTGGCAAGATCACTGTCATGCACACCCCACCAATCATTAAATGGGCCCTAGGATTAAGATTCCTACCTTCAGGCTGAGGGCCCAAAGCTGTACAGTAATGGCATTGTGCAATGGTATCTCTTGATACCTAGGCTTGGAATCGGTACATAAATACTTCTGCCCCTGATGATTGGCTAAAACAAGTCACAAAGCCATTTCAGATTCAAGGGATATAGAAATAGATTTCAGTTCATTATGGTAGGAGCTACAAAGCACAAAAAGACATTACAAAAGGGTATGAATACAGAATAGGCGGTGATGGAGAATTGGGTCCATTTTGCAACCAATAAATCAATGAGAAATAGGTCCTGTGTACAGTATTTTATTCCTCCTCCTTCTGGGTTCTGCTGTGGCCACTTGGAGCTATAAAATGCTAATGGGCTAGAAAAATAAAGGATCACATGTGAAAAAAATATTACTTCCACATTTTCCTGGCATCATTCTTCTATTTACAATGAGACATGGACTAATTCAGATTACAGAAAATACATCATAGCTGAACAGATCACCAAAATTTGTAAATGATTTACTTTACTAAAAAAAAGTTCAGGGAAGTTTCAAGGCTATCCATATATTAACAGCTATCTCACTCCCTTACATTCCAGTATGTTCCCTTGACTTGGGAACAAACAGTTGAAGTTATATCTACAATAGTTTCTCAACCTCAGCATTGTTAACATTTTGGGCCAGGTAAGTCTTCGTTGTATGGGACCGTTCTGCACATTGTGGGATGTTTGGCAGCGTTCCCGACCTCTACCCACTAGCATCCCCCCAGGTGGTGACAACCAACAATGTCTCCAGACGTGTTCAAACGTTCTCTAGACGGAGGCATAATTACCACCAGTTGAGATCTACTGGACTAGAGGATCGGAAGTGCGCAAAACCCACAGCCTTTTGCAACTGTGCCACAACTATTAGTCAATTTCAAGATCTCAGGTAAACGTCATCTGTTAATATGTCACAATAAAGAAAAGTGGAGGATCACTGTGCACGAGAAAGGCAGACTGTGTTTAGAGGAGAATGATAACTCTCCATTCTGGATATTGCCAACATAAAGAGGGAACACTACTGACACCCCTGGCCTTTCTCCACACTCTCACTTTTCAGTGATTACTGAATTTGGGAGACGAATGGATCACATGTTCCCAGTTCCTGTCCATTTACCTTTCCCTTGAGAGCAAACTGCTCACATGCTCTGCTCAACTCCTTCATGCTTTGGGGTTTACAGGGTCAGCCTTCACCCTGATGGGATAGGGTGGAGGTGAAGAGAATTAACATAAAGAAATGTTTTAATCTAGTATGTTGGTCAGGATAATTGGGAGGTAGATAATTAAATTTGGTTTGGGGAAAAGCACATGCAAATTACCAGGAAATTCTCATATGCCCAAGGCAAGTGATTTCAGTGGCCTACAGGAAACATGCAGCTGGATTTTATAGTTGTTTGGTTCACTTTAAACTGTTTTAAAAGGACAGATGGAGTTAGGTCTACCACAGTTTAAGGAAGCTTTGACTTCAAGCAAGTGGCTTATTCTTTTATAGAGGCAACGAAATGTGCTATGCCTTAAGAAAACAGTGCATGGTCTGCTTATTTAAAGAAAAAGCAAGTACTCAGCAAAGGTGTGAGTTGTGGGCCTCAGCAACACAGGAAATGCATAGACCTCAGGCCCAGGAAAGGTGCAGGCAAAGAACCTCAGAAAAGGTTTTAGGCCTCAGGTTCAGCAAACACAGAGAGGAAGGGCACTCAGACTTCCACAGAGGCACCAGTTACAGCAAAGTTATAGGATATAGGCAGATGATGTGGCCTCAGAAAATGAGGGTCAGGATTGGTTAATTTCGTATGAGGTAGAGCCCCTCTTCTCCCTAGGAAGAGGGTTTTAGGCCTAAGCAATTTCATACCACGAGACCAGTGGGCCAGATCTGAAAATATTTGCATGCAGAGGTGTGTTGATGCTATGTCAGTAGACATAGCCCATACCCCTTTCAGCACTAGGAGTTGGAAACACAGTGCTCAATGGGAAAGGAGAAATGGCAATTTCCAATGTACCAGATGAAAAAAAAAAGGCGTTTCCTTTATGACAGGGGCTGCTGTGAATGTGTATTTCTAACTTCTCAAGAAAGCAACAATGTCTCAAATGCTACATATAAGAGAGGAGACAGTTTGTCTTGGTGATTTCCCCGCCTCTCATGTAGTAAATCAATAATGCCAAGATTGACCTCCAGGTTGAGTTTACAAAGCACAGGCCATGAATTTTGGGCAAAGTACCAGATGACTAGCATTGTTTCTAGACCGAGACAAAAAGTTTTTCTCTATCTTCTCTCTTTCATGCAGATTACACCAAATCCCTGCTGTAAGCCTTGGCAACATTAAGCACATCATTTTATCTGGGATAACCTCTATGGGCTGGGGATTGAATCATTTTCAAAATTTCTTGGATATGGGCCAGTGCTGTGATGATCATATATGTCCTGTTACCTCTTTGTATTTCTCAAAATAGAGGCTTATAAAAGCTTAGTATTGAACAAATAAAGCTTTTAATGTCCTGGAGGACTCGCAACCATTCCTATGGAAGCCTCCTTGGGCTTCAGCTACTGAAGGTATGAATCCTAACTCCAACGAGGCATGGATAATCCCTCTGGCTGAGGTTAAACTGAATATGAATTTGGAGAGGGAATGATAAAGGTGGCCAAAGAATTTGATTTTCAAATGTGATTCCTTTGAAATTTAAAGTCATTGGATTTTAATCTACAAAGAAAGTTATATTTTGACCTCTGGTTTCCACCCTATTTTGAGAAACATCTGTATCTAAATTTGTATCACTTCTATCTTGGCATTTTATTATTATAGTATTGTAATACCATCATTTGATCTCTTTGAAGAACCTATGATTGACTACGCTGAACAAAAAAAACCTGAATAAATTAGAGAAGGAAATAAATCATTTGAAATGAAATTAATGCATTGTTTGGACCAATTTTAGAGCCCTCTGGGGTCAATACCTACACTATCCACTAGTGGTTCCAGAATAATATCAAAAAAATTAATGGTTAATATTCTGAAAATATCTTCATGACAGTTAAAATAAGGCTATCCTGAGAGATGCCTGGTCCATACGCAGGAGGGAGATAGTGATACTACAGGTTGGTCATCAGCTTAATGGTTAGGCCCAGTACAATACGTAAGAGGACAAAAAGCTGGGGGACGTGTCAGGTGAGGAAGGCATCTTCTCCACTTCTGATGTTTCCTTCCAGGCAGAGGAAGTTTTGTTAGTGTAGCACTGCTGACATTCTTCCTGCCTCTCAAGCATTCTTCTCCAAAGAAGAGGAGGTGGCTGATTTCATTGGAAAACTGAGAAGGAATACAAGGAGTGAGCTCAGCTCAGTTTCTTCCTTTCTCTTTTGAGAATGATCTTGTCTTCAGAGATCATGTGCCCTTGATTGTTCTGTCCTTCGATAAGCATAATAGGAAAAGCACCGTGCAGGGTGAGGGAGTAAATGGCGGGGTGGGTGGGTCAGGTATGTATGGGACACGACCTTTAGCAGTCCAGCCATGCCTCTCACTGGATGGGTGATTCTTCTTATTTTGAGGCTCTTTATTGAAAAAGCATTTGATTGCAAATAAAGCCACATTCTCCAATGTATTCTTTTTCAGTAATAAAGTTGATATATGGCCTTTCATTTGCCTTAATTTGGCTTATTTTTCAGATGATTTAGAACTTCAGAAGAGTAAAGAGAGATGCTATTTATTACTCCTTCTTAATTTCCCAAAAACTGACATTGGTTTTTTTTTTCTGTTGTACCTTTTAATTTTTCTTTTCATGTTATAAACTTGGTTCCCAGATCCTTATTGGTTTTAGCCATTTTATGTCCCAAAAGTAAGGGTGTAGAATGTGGTATGTCAGAGACTGCAAATTGTCCTCAATATCCATTTATCTTTCTTGCTTTTAGTATTGGAATTGGTAAGTTTTGGCTGGGCGCATAACACCTAGATAGTGACTGTATTTTCCTTGCTTCTGGGTGTTGCAGTGTCATTAAATTAGGGCTAAGGAATTGTGATCAAAGGTAATAGAGACATTTCTGGGGCATGTCCTTAGAAGGAAGCTATTTGCCATAAACATCTTCTTTTCTTTTTTCCATAGACTAGGACACAGAGATTGTGGTGGTGAGCCTGCTTCAAGCATGAAGATATAGACAATACTTCCAGTAGTATTACTCAAAGTTGCAGGGCACAAGATTTTTCTTTTCATGTTATAAATTTGGTTTCCAGATCCTTACTGCAACCAAATTCTTATTTGCACCGTAGCATAATTCAAAATACTGCTTTCTTCATTGAGAAAGTCTGGCTAAGAAAAATAATCAGCTGGACAAAGCAGTGTACTTAGTTATGTAATTGTTTTACAGACTAATGCAAGTTCCTTATCTAATTGCAGACCAGTAACAAAGAGTTGATGGACTGTATTTTGAGAAGAATTGCCTAAGATGAAGGCATAATAATATAACCAAAGGAATATGGGTCCCCTGAAGAATATGGAACAAAGCCACCCTACCCTTGGGGAATACAGGCAGCTGGGATACTTTCTTTGTTGTTTAACCTGTTGTTATTTAAGCTCCGTGAAAGCAGCTCAACCAATATCCTAACCAATACCTTCTGGAAAGCCTTCCTCTCTCATTAATCTTACACTTTGTACTTTGTCCCTAGGCCCCAAGCCTGAGCCTGTTTAATTAGTATCTAAGGAAATTTGTTGAGCAGACTGCTTGACTCCCTTTTGATCTTTTTCCAATGGACTTTGACATGAGTCTTTGGGGGACAAGGGAGAAGACAAAAAAGTTAATTCAAATTGAATTAACAGTAAAAAAAATTACAATATAAAGGCCTTTTCACGCCTGTTATTACTCAGTTGCGATAGAAGGTGCTCATCTTATATAACCATCTTCATCCTTTGTTTGGCACAGTTGGTCACTCCCTCTCCAAGCCAAATAATCACACACACACACACACACACACACACACACACACACACACACACAGAGTACATAAAGGAAAACTGCCATCTACAAAAATACCCCTAATTCCTAAAGTAAACATTGTTAAAACAGAAATTATCACAATGAAGTAAGTAGTAGATTAACTATTTAAAAAAATTATTCTTCAAATGCCACATGGTACACAGCTGTATTATCTAAAGTAATGTTAGATATGAAGAATGAAGTGTAGGGCATTGGGCAAAAATGATTTCACAAGGTCCTTAATTTGTAAGTTAACCATTGTTATTAAATCATCAAAATTTTGGAACATCCAAAGAGGCAAGTCAAAATAATGCACCCCACAGAAAAGGAGCCCAGAAACAAGCCTTAGCGCTACAGCATATCAGAACTGTGCTGGGAAATTGCATTTATCCAAAAGAGACTAAAATTTAATATAGAACAGATGCATTTCTAACACACATTTTACTTTCCACGTTTAGTTTTCTGTTTCTTTACCCCATTCCCTTAGTTAGCATAGCTCAGCAGAAAGATGACAGCTTTTACAATTAACAATCTTATTTTTCTTCCCATGGTGACACTACAATGGAGTCTGGAGTTTTCGAGCTCATCTACAGCTATGATCAGAAAAGCAGAAAGAGTCATGGATCCAAGAGAGCTGGGGGTCAGTGAGCAAGTGATCAGCCCACGTAGAAACCTACATAAGCAAGGTCCAAATAAGCGAGTAGCTCAGGGTTCAATGGGAAGGGTGAAAGTTGCCAGACCAATGAAGGAAGAATTGAGAGATTCCAAGTGAGAAGACAGACAGGATCGTGGCAGGTAAAATGGGATCATGCAGAGAACAGATCTGAGAATCAGGAACAGAACTGGAACTAACGTGAAGTGAGTAAAGCACTCAACTCAGGAACAAAATTGAAGGGGATGCCAAAAATCTCGGTAATCTAGATTAAATAATATTTTAATGCAGTATTTTAAAAATGAAAATGCAAAAAATATCCGTGATGAAAAAATACCAAAATTTTAAGTAAAGACAGGGCTCAACACTGTTCTTGAACAGCATTGCATCACTTGCTTCTCCCTAATCCTGGACTTGTTGATACCTGTTATTATTTAAAATGATGATATTTTGTTCATCGAAGAATGTTTTGTATTAATTTTTCTTTTTAAGAATATTGCACTAACCATTAGTTATCCTGATTACTGGGTTTACTGGTGCTCTCTTACATTTCACACCTGAGTGTCTCACTTACCTCATCCAAGTCCCAGCGCAGGGCAAGTGGAACAAATGCTACCTTAGCCAAAGCATAGATTTGCTGTGCTATCTAAGTAATTTCATGTGTTTTATTTAATTCTGTCAAACGAACAACTTAGACTGATGATCTCTACCATCCCTTCCACCTCTGACATTCTCCAGGTGGTCTGGGAAGGACACTGGGGTGAAGAAGCCTTAGATAGTTGGGGCATCATGTGGATATGCGAGTACAGTTAACCTGGGACTCGCAGAGGAGCAGAACTGATGGGTGAGGGGACAGAGAGCCAAAAGCTGACAGCTGACTTCAGATGTCACCACTGAGCCTCACATTTTAGGCTTGATTATTCGTTTTCATCTCAGATACTGAGACGAACATTTAAACAACGCTGGCATGAGATGGCAAGAGACAGAATGAGTCCCTGAGCAGCAGCTAAATGTCACTCTCGAGTCCTTATGTTTGAAACACAAACGGAGCACCCAAGCATAGGAAGTCATGACTGGTCTCCAGTGGGTGCTAAATAGGCTCATTTTACTTCTAGGGCCATGTTCCAATGGGGCAGGCCTCAGCATTGCACAAAGTTCTTCAACGATTTCTCACTCCAGTGATGATTCCTGCCTGATTATTGGCTTCGTTTTTCAGCTGAGTAGATTTCAAGCTATTGAAAGGCAATAAGGGAGCAAGGACGAGGCCTCAGAGCTGAGCTACAGTGGATTTAATTGGCTGTGAGATGCTCTGGCAGAGAAGGGAGAGGCAGGCAGGGCAGTCCCAGAACGCCGACATGTTGATGAAGCTATAATGAGGGAGGAGAACATTGCTTTCAGTGTGTTTCCAGATGGGTTTATTTTTTTGAAATAAAGTCAGGAAAGGCAGGAGAGAGCCCTGCAAATTGTGTTTTCATGTTTGGAAATAGCAGGGCTGCCACTAACATGTCTCTGCAAATTGGAGGGAGCCTGGACTAATGTGCAACCCAGAATGTACAGGGAGAGTGACTCGGTTCCTATCACACATGTTCACTTTTTCTCTCCTTGCTGCTCTATGAATACAATGTGTTCACTTAAGTAAGGTCATTGGAAGCAAACAGCTTCTTCTTGCTTCAGTTCTATAGACATAGAATGACAGGCAAGAGATATTGAAGCAAGACAAAGGCATAACCAGGTTCTAATATGTGGAGGAGTGAGTGTAGGACCAATACATTGTTAGAAGAGTGAGCTTAAATAAAAATTTAAAAGGGCTACCCTTTGATTATGTTCTTCTCTGTCTCACAGTCTTACTTTCATTTTACTCAAAAGCAATATTTTTCTTGCTGAACCTGCTAGATTGAGCACACATATTCACTACCATGCCTTCTTGAATCCCACTACAATATCTATAAAAAGTTGTTTAAAAACTGTTAAAAAGGAGGTAACAGTCCACCTGAATTGACCTCACAATTTTGGTAGATGAGACAGAGATACTTGAATAGTTATTGGTGTAGCAGTACACAGAAGATGGAAACTTTCCTTCAGAGGAAGTTCAGTAAGAAAGATGATTCACCTCCCTGTGTGATAGGGTGCCTTGGAAGTAGGAAGAGCCAGTTATCTTTGATGCCTGGGGAATAAGGTTGAGTTGAATATAAAGAAAATGGTTGAAAATTTTTATAAGGTGCTCCACACCCCAGGCCTCTACCCCTAGCTCACGTGATTACACCTCCTCAACATTTGCCAAAAATAAGGAGTTTGTTCTCTGGAAAATTTAAACACAAGAGGATCTGCCAGTCATGGCTGATTGCAAAAGTAAAACACAGTATTGAAAAATGGGAAAAATAAGTGAAAATTTGAATTCAGTACAGAAAACTCCAGTCTCCCCTTCTCACTCACTTCCCAGAACACTGACATTCCAAGCTTATAACCCCCAGTATTAGGTGTGGTAGAAGCTAAGCTGCATGAACAGAGATGTAAAACATGGTGGCTTCAAAAACACAGCAGCTCATGCTTCTTTCTGCATTAACAGTTTTAAGGAAGTCCTCCCTGAGATAATTACCGAGGTTTAAATTAGCCCTACACCTACTGATATCTGTAAGTTCCCCAGTAAGCAGCCAATTCCCCAGTCAATCACTTTCTGTTGAGTTAGATCACTGAACAACTTCCACCCTTGCAAAGAAGTTTCCAACAGCTTTTTTGAATGATTCTCGTCTATATATTTGAGGCAGCCTCTTGAGTTCAGAGACAAAAATAATTTATGAAAAAAAGTAGAAAGAAATACCAAGGAAAGAAAGAAAATGTAAGGAGTTAAATAAACAAGCAAACAATCATTAATACCTCCAGAAAAATAAGAGAACATATTTTGCCCATTAAAGAACAGGATACTATAATAATTATCAGAGAAAAAATAAGAACTTTAGTTCTCTAGCTTCTTGCCATGACGATGTAACTATATAAGACTTGCCCACCTGATGTAAATAATTATGAAAGTGGACAAAACACATGAAGCAGTTGTTTCCAAGAAATGGACCATAGGCAGCTCAGTCCTGTGACCTTTGAAACATGAGAGACACAGAAGCAGAGTACGTTTGCCCATGCTCTATGTCTGGAGGTACATTCCTGTCCATGCTACCGGAAGATGGAGACCAAGCAGAGTACGCAATCTTGCTGAGCTGAAGAATCAGAGATTAGAGAAGAGGGCTTTTGAAATGGCTAAGATTTGGAGGCAGGTTACCAGACGGGAAGAAGCTACAGAGTGGAGGGTACTCAGAAGCCTGTGTATTTCCCCACAAGACCTTGTCAAAGACTGGCTACACATGTGAAGAACGAGACCCTGCGGGTCCCAGAAGAGAGGAACTGATGCAGGGCTGAGACCTGAGTGAAAATAGCAGGCTCATTCAATGCTGCAATATACTGGAGTACGCATCCAAGCTACAGCGAAGAAGTATTGGTAAGCACCTTGACCTTTTATTTGAGATCTCAGAAAGGCTCCACATTAAGAATATATCCCACACCCTATCTTAAGTGATCTTCCCTAGGACTAAAAATTAAAATAGAACCTCTCGGCCGGGCGTGGTGGCTCATGCCTGTAATCCTAACACTCTGGGAGGCCGAGGCGGGCGGATTGTTTGAGCTCAGGAGTTTGAGACCAGCCTGAGCAAGAGCGAGACCCCATCTCTACTGAAAAAAAAAAAGAAAGAAATTATCTGGACAACTAAAAATATACAGAAAAAATTAGCCGGGCATGGTGGCGCATGCCTGTAGTCCCAGCTACTTGGGAGGCTGAGGCAGGAGGATCGCTTGAGCCCAGGAGTTTGAGGTTGCTGCGAGCTAGGCTGATGCCACAGCACTCACTCTAGCCAGGGTAACAGAATGAGACTCTGTCTCAAAAAAAAAAAAATAGAACCTCTCAAAGAATAAACTCAAGCCTAACATGATCGATAAATGCATCGTTATTTAACTGTGATCCAAAAAGAAAAAATACTCAACACTTTTTAAAAACAAAGAATATAATTCAGTACGCTTACAACGTATCATTAACAATGTCCAAGACAAAATAAAAATTTGCCAGATATTCAAAGAAGCAGACAAATGAGATCCATAATCAAGCAAAAAAAAAAAAGTCAATAGAAACAGATATCAAGATGATGCAGTTATTAGAATTAGCAGAAAATAAAACAAGCTGTTATAAATACGTTCAAAGACTTAAAAGAAGTTATAATGAGAGAACATATGGAGAAGCTCAGCAGAAAAATAGAAATTTAAATTAAAAAGAACCAAATGGGAACTTCAGAAATAAAAACCATAACTTTGACAAGAAAAATTCATAGGTTGGGATTAATAGCAGAGTGGGTATTGCAAAATAAAGGATCAGGAATTTAAAAGTAGATCAATAGTGAGTACCCAATCTAGAAGAAAGAAAGAAACAAACAAAAAATCCTCAGTGACATATGAGGCATAGAAAGTAGTCTAGTCTGGATGTGGTGGCTCATTCCTGTAATCCCAGCACTTTGGAAGGCTAAAGTGGGAGGATCGCTTGAGGCCAGGAGTTCAACACCAGCCCAGGCAACATAGCAAGACCTCATCTCTACATAAGTAAACAAATAAATAAATAGGCAGGATCCATAGTGAGAGCCTGTAGTCCCACCTATTTGAGAAGCTAAAGCAGGAGGATTGCTCCAGCCCAGATGTTTGAAGATTCAGTGAGCTATGCACTCCAGCCTGGGTAACCAGTGAGAACCTTTTCTAAAAAAAAAAAAAAAAAAAAAGAAAGAAAGAAAGAAAGAAAGAAAGTAATCTAACATTGTAATAACAGTTCCAGGCAAAATGAGGGAGAACATTTAATAAAAAAAAAAAAAAAATTCTTTAAGGAAACAATTCCTGAATTTCCCCTTAAACTTAGTAAAAAATTATAAACCTGCAGAACCAGGAAGCTTGGAAAATATCTAGTAATATAAATACAAAAAATAAAGAAAAAAAATGCTAGAATATCAGAGGCAAACTGCTGAAAACCAAGCCTGAAGAGAAAAATCTTAAAAGCAGCTGAAGGAAAATGACACATTGTATACAGAAGAACTATGATGTAAATTGTGACTTTTTATCATAAACAATGATAATCAAAAGAAAAAGAGTTAACATCTTAAAAGTGCTCAGAGGGAAAAAAAACAAAAAACAAAAAACAAAAACCAAAACCTCTCTAAACCTCTCTAATGTATTAGTTTCCTAGGGCTACCATAACAAATTACTACAAACTGAGTGGCTTCATGCAACAAATATTTATTCTTCCACAGTTGTTCTGGAAGCATAAGTTTCAAACCAAGGTGTTAGCAGGATTGGTTCCTTTCAGAGGCTGTGAGGGAGAAGCTATTCCAAGCCTCTCTCCTGTCTTCTGGTAATTGCAAACAATCCTTGGCTTTCCTTTGCTTGTAGACATATCACTCCAATTTTTGCTCTGTCTTCACTGGTATTCTCCTCTGTGTGTTTCTCTGTGTCCCCTTCTTTTCTGATAAAGACCCAGTCATTGCATTTGGGGCCCATCTTAAATTCGGGATGAGTTCATCTCAAGATCCCCAATGATATCTGCAAAGAAGTTACTTCCAAATAAGGTCACATTCTGAGGTTCCAAGTAACATGAATTTTAAGGGGATACTACTTAACCCACTACAACTGAGAATTTTATATTTAGCCAAAATATTTTTCAAAGATGAGGGCAAATTAAAAATATATTCAGATAATAAAAGCTGAGATAATTCTTTGCAGCAGACTTGTACTATGAGAAATGATATAGGAAGCTCTTCAGACAGAATGAGAATGATACCATATAAAAAAATTGGAACCACAAAAGGAAATAGAAATAATTAAATGGTAAATGTGTGAATACCTATAAAAGGCTATATACATTTTTTTCTTCTTTGTTCTTTAATAGACATTTGTTCTTCAATAGACAACTGACTACTTAATAACATTTTATTGTGGGGTTAATAACATATGCAGAAATAAAATACATGACAAAAAGGCATGAAGTAAACGAAATTATTGAGAGATCCCTGCATTTTTCATGGATTCTTAATTCTAAATATGCTGTGATAAATTAAGGATGTACATTATAGTTCTTAAAGTAGCCAATAAAATAATAAGCATAGCAAAAAGCCAATGGCTCCTTAAGAGGTTAATAAAATTGACACATCCATATCGAGACTGATCAAGTAAAACAAAATGAGAACAACACAAATTAGCAATATCAGAAATAAAAGAAAGTATCTTACTAGAGATTATAATGACATTTAAAAGATAACAACAAATATTATAAGCACATTTGACCTGTTAAATGAAATTAATTAATTCTTTGAAAAAAACACATACTAAAATTAACACAAGAAGAAAATATACTCTGAATATTCCTGTTTCTGTGAAAGAAATGAAATTAACAAGCAGAAGTTCCCCCCAAAGAAAATTCTAATACCAGAATCCTAGCAAACATTTCAAGAAGAAACAAACTCCAGATGTATATAAACCCTCTCAGAAAATAAAGGAAATGAGAAGTATTTTACTCATTTTATGAAACCAGCAAAACCTTAGTTTATTGATTATAAAGACACTGATAAAACATTACTTATAAAGCAATTGCCTCATATAGACATAATTGAAGACACACATCTTTCAAGAATATAGATCAAGAAAGTGTTTATTAAAATAGCAAATTGATTACAGCAATTTGTAAAAAGAATGATACATCATGACCAAATGGAATTTATCCTAGGAATGCAAGTTTGCCATAACATTTGAAAATTAATCTGTGAAATTCACCATATTAACAGAATAAAGAACAACATGATCATCATAAAAAAAGTTATTTTACAAATTCAATACCAATTTATGAAAAAAGCTCTCAGAAAACTAAAAATACAAGAAAAGCATAATAGCATAAAGGACAACTATGAAAACCCTACAAGGAACATCACACCTATATAACACTTAATGGTAAAATATTGAACACTACCTTCCTATGAGCAGGAGCAAAGCAAGTATCATTTGTCCTCACCCCTAGTGGTCAACATTGTTTGAATGTCCTAGACATTATTTACATAATGTCTTTTCTTCTTCTTTACAGGAAGAGGAAAAATATACAAAAAACACAAAGATTGAAAACAAAAGCATTTTTATGGAAAAGCAAAGAACCTAGAATAACAAAAACATACTTGGAAAATAAGAACTCAGAGGACTCAAACTACTTGATTACATGGATTACTGTAAAGCTATTGTAAAGAATTTATGAAGAAGACCCAAATGGCAATTACAGCAACAACCAAAATAAATAAATGGGACTTGATTAAATTAAAAAGCTTCTGCACAGGCAAGGAAATAACTAACAGAGCAAGTAAACAACCTACAGAATAGGAGAAAATATTCGTAAACTATACATCCAATAAAGGACTGATAACTAGAATCTACAAAGAATACAAGCAAATCAGTAAGCAAAAATGAAACAACACCATTAAAATGTGGGCAAAAGGCATGAACAGAAGCATCTCAAAAAAAGATAGACAAATGGCCAATAAACATATGAAAAACTGTTCAATGTCACTAATCATCAGGGAAATGCAAATTAAAATCACAATGAGATATCACCTTACCCCAGTGAGAATGGCTTTTATTAAAAAGTCCAAAACCAATAGATGCTGGCATGGATGCAAGATAAAGGAACACCTGTACACTTTTGGTGGGACTGCAATTTAGTATAACTTCACAGAGGCTGTGAGGAAGGCAGAGACAGCAACTGATCAAGACTGTAACTTTAGGATAAATGATTCCAAATAAAGTTGCCTGATGAGTTTGACAATGTGATACATAGTGCTGAAAGAGGTTTTATGAGTCTTTTGAAAAGCTTGGGAAAAATTAATAATGTATATAAAAATAGCAAGGGAATTAAAAAATTAGGTAATTGTCAACTTTAGGGAAAAAATTAAAAGCCATAAGAGAGTGGAAATGAGAAGTGACTGTGGAAATATATTCATCTGAATCCAATGAATTCAGATGTTGTGCTGATAAATAAGAAGACCAATGTCTTGAGAGGAATAATACTGGCCTAAGGTTATAAAGCAGGGTAGTATCAGATCAGGACTAGAATTCAAGTCTCCTGTCTCTCAGTCTGATGATCTTACTGACACACCTGTATAGGTGCCACAGCACCAATGAGATCAGCCCTTTTGTGTTGTGTTGTGACTGAGACCTTCTGGACCATAGTAGAGCATTTTATCTGTCCCCTTCATGCATATGCAGGTTGAGTATTCCTTATCCAAAATGCTTAGCACCAGAAGGGTTTTGGATTTCAGATGTCTTGAGATTTTGGAATTTTTACATATCCATGAGATATCTTGGGGATGGGACCCAAATCTAAGTATGAAATTCATTTATGTTTCATATATACCTTATACGTATTTGCTGAATCGAGATGAACTCTGTTTTTTCCCATAAAAGCTAGAGAGTACTAACGATATGATGAGATGGAGACCTAATTAGGTTTGGTCAATCTGGACTCAATAAGGATTCTGAGTTAAATAGAATTGTGGAGAAAGCAAAGTTCCATCTTCAAGGTATAACTCTTTATTTTGGTTCAGTGTTTTATAAATCACTTTTATACTCACTGTCTCATTTAATCCTCACAATAACCCTGTAAAATACTGTGATTTGTATTTTATAAATAAGGAAATTGAAACCAAAAAGATGTGGCTTACCCAAGTCCAAGGCAGGATTTAAGGCCAGGTATTGTGAAAAACAGGAATTGATAGTAGGAGAATATACTTGGCTTTGTGTGAGACAAATTGTTTAAGATTAGAGATTAGAGAAAAATGTGCTCTCTCTGATTCTAATTGATGCTATTTGCTTCTGTGACCGTGCCTGCTTTTAGTTGTTTGTTAAATGTAGTTAATCAGAAACAGGAATAACAGTGACTCCACGACAGGCTGAACTTCCTGGAGTAGGCCTAAGTTCGTGTTTTCCCGAAACGACGCCGCCCTTTCCCTGAAGTGACGCTGACCACAATTGGCGCCGGCACGAAAATCCCGAGGCTTGGAGCCACTTTTAAAGGAGCCAATCAAGAGCCAACACGATCAGCCACTTTTAAAGGAACCAATGAACTAAGGAGGGGAGGGGGGGAAGGTGCGCCCAGCGTGTCGTGTGAAACCTGTGTGTCGTGTGTAAAACAGAAAAAGGTATGAAAGCTTAACCTCTACCCCAAGGCGGGGTCCTAGCCCTTAGAAGAGGCCACTGCGTTGGTGCTCTGGGACTTGGACCCTAG
>CAUYRB010056607.1:0-35251 GCA_963574695.1 Propithecus perrieri
GGTATTTGTATACACAAGGAGTGCCATGTGCACTACCCGAAGGATGGACATATTTGAAACACGGACTTGGGGGGGGAACCAAGGGCAACACACGTAACCTAAACATCTGTACCCCCATAATATGCTGAAATAAAAAAAAAAGTCAAAAAACAATAGATGTTCACCAAAGACGTGGTGAAAAGGGAAAGCATATACATTCTCAGTGGGAATATAAATAAGTACAACCTCTATGGAGATTAGTATAGTGATTTCTTAAAAAACTAAAAGTAGATCCACCATTTAATTCTGCAATCCCACCTCTGGGTATCTTCTCAGAGGAAAAGAAATCATTATACCCAAAATATATCTTTATGGCAGTACAATTCACAATCACAAAGGTATGGAATCAACCTAAGTGCCCATCAACTGATGAGTGGATAAAGAAAATGTGGCATATATATATAAATATATATATACATATACCATATATATATTACCATATTACCATACACACACACACACACACACACACACACACACACATACACACACCATGGAGTACTACTCAGCAAAAAGAAAGAATGGAATAATGTCTTTTGCAGCAACTTGGAAGGAACTGGAGGCCATTATTCTAAGTGATGTAACTCAGGAACAGAAAATTAAATTAAATGCTGCATGTTCTCACGTATAAGTGGGAGCTAAACTATGACTACACAAGGACACGTAGAGTGGTATAATGGACATTAAAGACTTAAAAGGGAGGAATGTGGGAGGGGGTGAGGAATGAAAAATTACCTGTGGGATAGAATGTACAGTATTCTGATGATGGGTACACCAAAATCCCAGACTCCACCACTATGCAACATATACATATAACGGTATTCATGTTGCATCCCTATATCTATTTTTAAAATTTTTAAATATAAATAAACATTAAAAAGATTAAAAAAAATAATGAATAAAAATAAAGAAGTTTGCTGGGAAGAAAGAATGCATGCATTATTTTATTTAACAATAATTTTAAAATACTACCTTGTTGTGGTATGAATGATTGCATGGTATCTCAAATAAGAAAGTTCTTTTCTGCCAGAGAGAGAGAAAGAGGGGGGTGGGAAGGAAAGCAAACTCAGATAGCTATGAAGATATTAATGGCTTGTGAGAATTAACCAATTACCTCCACTCTCTCAACATTTAATCCAACAGCAAGACCAGCCATTTCTACCCTTCAAAATGTATCCTGAATCTGACCACTTCTTACTACCTCCACCACCCTAGGCCAAATTTCCATCTCTTGTCTGGACATCTACAATAATAGCCTACTTTCTGGTCTCTCTGCTTCCACTGTTATGCTCCTACAGTCTACTCTCCTCACAGAAGCAAGAGTGATCTTTCATAAGATGCAAATCAGATTTTATCTCTCCTCTATTCAAAAGCATTAATGCCACTACATTTGGAATAAAAGCTCAACTCTTTACCATGGCTGGCAAAGCCTTCCATGATTACCCTCCATACTTACCCCTTGGATTCTATATCCTTTCATACTCCTGTTCATCACATCCCCCTCAAACAGGCCTTCCTAATAATCCTAGAATCTTCTCTGTTTATTTCTGTCTCTGGACTTTTATGCTTGCTGCTCATTCAATCTGGAATACAGGACTATCTTCCTCACTTAATTCAGGTCTGCTGAAATGTCATCTCCTCAGAAACGCCTTCCCCTATCATAGTATTAGGCATATCAAATATGTCTTGTCACTCTTTACCTCTTTACACTGCTTTATTTTGTATGGCCCTAAATACTACTGGAAATGTATTTTTATTTATTTATGTTTACAGTGTCTCCACAAATAAAATGCAAGTGTCATGAGGACAGGATAGTACAGTGGTTAAGAGCGCAGGTTCTGGTTTGTCAAAGATTAGATGGCTAGATGATGATAGTTTTACATCTGGGTTCTCAGTTCTGTTCTAGTGGTCAATTTCCCTGTTCTTGTGCCAGTACCAAGCTGTTTTAATTACTATAGCCTTGTAGCATAGTTTGAAGCCTGGTAAACTGATGCCTCCCATTTTGTTCTTATTGCCTAGGATTGCTTTTGCTATTCAGGGTGTTCTCTGATTCCATACGAGTGTAAAATTATTTTTTCTATATCTCTGAAAAATGATGTTGGTATTTGAATAGGGATTGCATTGAATCTGTAGATCACTTTGGGTAGTATAGACATTTTAACAATGTTGATTCTGCTGACCCACGAGCATGGTATGGTTTTCTGCCTGTTTATGTCTTCTGCTATTTCCTTCCTCAGTGTTTCATAGTTCTCCCTGTAGAGGTCTTAGACCTCCTTAGTTAAATATACTCCTAGGTACTTTATTTTCTTTCTTGCTATTGTGAAGGGTATTGAGTCTTTGATTTGATTCTCAGTTTGACTGTTGTTGGTGTATAGGAATGCTACTAATTTCTGTACATTGATTTCATAACCTGAGACTTTGATGAATTTGTTTATCAATTCCAGTAGTCTCATGGCAGAATCTTTGGGGTTTTGTAGGTATAAGATCATATCATCAGCAAAGAGAGATAGTTTCACCTCTTCTTCCCCCATTTGGATGCCCTTGATTTGCTTCTCTTATCTGATTACTCTGGTTAGGACTTCAAGCACTATGTTGAATAGAAGCAGTGAGAGATGGCAACCATGTCTGGTTCCAGTTCTCAGAGGGAATGCTTTCAATTTTTCCCTGTTCAGTATGATGTTGGCTGTGGGTTTTTCATATACGGCTTGTATCACTTTTAGGTAAGCCCCGTCTATGTGTATTTTGTTAAGTGTTCTTATCATAAAAGGGTGTTGAATTTTGTCAAATGCTTTTTCTGCATCTATTCAGAGGATCGTATGGTCTTTACTTTTGCTTCTATTTATGTGGTGAATTACATTTACAGATTTGCATATGTTGAATCATCCTGAAGCCCACTTGGTCATGATGGATTATTTTCTTGATAAGCACCTGGATTCGGTTTGCTAGGATTTTGTTGAGAATTTTTCCATCTATATTGATAAGGGATATTGGTCTGTAGTTTGCTTTTTTTGTTGCATCCTTTCCTGGTTTTGGTATCAGGGTTATGTTGGCTTCATAAAATGTGACAAAGCAGACAAAAACATACACTGGGGAAAAGAACCTCATTCAATAAATGGTGCTCGGAAAACTAGATAGCCACATGTAGAAGACTGAAGCAGGATTCACACCTTTCACCTCTCACAAAAATCAACTCACAGTAGGTAACAGACTGAAACCTAAGGTGTGAAACTATTAGAATTCTAGAAGAAAATTTTGGAAAAACTCTTACAGACATCAGCCTAGGAAAAGAATTTATGAAGAAGACCCCAAAGGCAATCACAGCAATAACAAAAATAAATAAATGGGACCTGATTCAATTAAAAAGCTTCTGCACAGCCAAGGAAACTCTCATGAGAGCAAACAGACAACCTACAGAATGGAAGAAAATATTTGCATGCTACACATCTGATAAAGGGTGGATAACTAGAATCTATTTAGAACTCAGGAAAATCATCAAGAAAAAATCAAACAACTCTATCAAAAAGTGGGCAAAGGACATGAACAGAAACTTTTCAAAAGAAGATAGAATAATGGCCAAGAAACATATGAAAAAATGTTCAACATTTCTAATGATCAGGGAAATGTAAATCAAAACCACAATGAGATATCACTTATCTCTAGTGAGACTGGCCTTTATCAAAAAGTCTAAAAACAATAAATGTTGATGTGGATGCAGAGAGATAGGAACACCTATACACTGCTGGTGGGACTGAAAACTAGTACAACCTCTATGGAAACAATATGGAGATACCTTAAAGAGATACAAGTAGATCTACCATTTGATCCAGCAATCCCATTACTGGGCATCTACCCAAAAGAACAAATGACACTCTATATAAAAGACACCTGCACTCGAATGTTTTTAACAGCACAATTCACAATTGCAAAGATGTGGAAACAACCCAAGTGCCCATCAATCCATGAGTGGATTAATAAAATGTGGTAAATGTATACAATGGAGTTCTATTCAGCCACAAAAAACAATGATGATCTAGTACCTCTTATATTAATCCTGGATAGAGCTGAAGCCTATGCTACTAAGTGAAGTATCACAAGAATGGAAAAACAAGCACCACATGTACTCACCATAAAATTGGTATTAACTGACTTAACTGACCAACACTTAAGTGCACATATAGTAGTAACATTTATCAGGTGTCGGGCAGGTGGCAGGAGGAGGAGCGGATGGGTATATTCACACTTAATGGGTGTGGTGCATACCGTCTGGGGAATGGACATGCTTGACTCTTTGACTCATGTGGGGCAAAGACAATATATGTAACCTAAACATTTGTACCCCTGTAATATGCTGAAATTTAAAAAAATGAAAAGGAAGAGAAAAAAAAAAGATTTTGAGAACTATTTTGCAGTCTATCTCCCCTCACCCCTCCACACACACACACACACACACATACACACACATACACACCTACACATACACAGACACAAAAGCTTCTATTGCTTTCTCAGGTGAGATTCAAGCAACAGGTGTAAGGTGTGTTTTCCTCTTCCTTTCTTCCTAAACTGAAGTTGAGAGCGATTCTGAAGCAATATATATCACTCAATATATCAGCTGTCCTTAGTGAGTAGTCTGAAGTTGTATTCTCAAAGTACTTTGTACTCTATAAATACTCACAGCTATAATTTATCAATTTATAATAAAAAGTACATCTGAGGTCAGTCTTCTCATCACAAATGCAGCCCTAGCTTGCCTCACATATTCTAGTGTTTCCACATCCCTCAGGTGCCATTTTGAGCATAGAGTTCGTAGAGCAGGTCTATTGTGTTTGAATAGAATCTGTCAACCAGAAATATGCTCTGACCATGAACATATTTCCTACTTATAAAATCAATGATCAAACATGATGAAAATTTGAGGATCCACACATAATGTTCCTTGATCTCTCGAGTTTAATATATTATTTAAAGGTACATATTATTCTCTAAAGCTTAGATTTTTAGCAAAGCAAGGTATATTAAAGCCAGTTTCTTATGGCAAACTTCAAAACATCTATTTTAAAGTCCCTTTAAAGAGGGAAACAAGACACTGCCATATTATTCACATTAGATGATCAACATATTCTTATTAAGTGAATAAATGTGTGGTGATTTATATAAGATTTTTGTTTCCTGACAGACTATTTCAGGGAAGATATCAATATAATATTTTATCCATTGCTACTTTTATTATAAAATAATTTATACAATTATGATTAAATTTATATCCCCCTCATCTTTATGCTTTCACAATTTATGTGTATTTGGCAAACACCTTCCTCTAAGAATTCCACCAATAAAGAGAAAATTAAGAGGAATGATATTCATATTTACATCTTTTCAGTTTAGATGACAGAGATACCTTGTTTGGAAGAGGCTAATTTAAGCAGCTTCCTTGATAAATTCTTACTCATATTTCAACTATTCCAACACAGTGGAAAGCTCTTTCTACCAGCTCAAGTATTGAGTTCATTAACTATTTATCACATTCTTGGCATTAAGCAGTATTAGGCTCCCAGTAGATGGCTTGGAGCTTGAAATTTCCCATCACAGCTACATCTGGCATTGGGGTCAGTTTTATGTTCTGTAGAAATACATTCACTGTGTGTTCCATTTGGCTTCCAAGTCTGAGGAATATTCCCATGATATTATCCATTCTTTTTCCCTCTTTTTTGTCTTCATCCTTACTTCTCCACAAATTGCATGCTTTGAAACTTCCAAACGAGTTTAATTGTACAATTTTGCATTCCCCCTCTTTCTAGTGGATCTGTTAATATTTCTTCCAAAAGAAGAAAGAAATTATAAGTAATATTTACTAATCCCTTTCTTTATATCAATTTCTATTTTTTTGTCTTTAACCCTAATAAAATCCTTATTTCTATCTTTACTGGGTATCTGAGAGATAAAATGATTTTCCAGGAAATAAGTTGCTAATGAGTGGTGATGCTTTGTTTCCAGAAATTTCTGATTACAATATTCTCCATCAATATATCATTCTTACCTTTTAAATAGTATGAACCCCAGATCATTACATTTTGATAATAATTAAGAGAGCAGTAATTGCCTCTGTGTCACAAGCCAATTTCTAGTTTACCGTCAATTTTTGGTGCATCAGTATATATATGTGTGCATATATATATATACATATATATATGACATCATAAGTATTGTTACGAACTTCATCTCTGTTCTTTCTTTATATTATTAACTCCAAGTGCTACTTCTGATACTAATTCTTTTTTTAACATACCTGTTAGTTTCTAGTTTCCAATTTGACTTGACTTTTTTTCAGTTTAAATGATAGCTTGAAAATAATGAGAGCTAGCTGTCACTGAGAGTTTAACATTGTGCAAGAGACTATGCTAAGGTATTATCACATTTAATCACACAACAAAAAAGGCAGTGATTGTTCATGTAGAGGAAATGTGATGCTCAGTTTGGTTAAGTGACTTGCCAAATATTTGTGTGAATTCAAGACAAGGGGCCTTGCTCACCAGTTCTTGTTTAGGTGGATGACTTTTTTTTCCCCAACCACTGGCTTTTAGCTCATTATTTCTCAACCAAATATGGTAGATCTGGGCAGATGTCATTTCCTCCTGTTCTTAAGTACCACACGTATAAATTAATTATTTAATACGACTAGTTATTTTACATAAATATTAATTTTTACTGTACTATTTGTTGATTATTTTCAAAATATTTGAAACACAGAACAATGCCAAGAAGAAAGTAAAACCATAACCCAGAAATAACTATTATTAATATTTGATGCTTTTCTTTCTAGCTATATATTTATTTACAAAAAAATTTCCTGTTTGGTACACTGATTTTTATCTTGATGTATTAAAAAACAATTTCTGTATCATTAAATATATTTCAGCAGCATCATTTTAATGCATATGTAGTATTCTATCATTTGTATTTGCCAAACTTTATTTAACTGATACCACATTACTATTAATTTAGGCTAATTTTACTATTAAGAAAATTAACAGTAATTTATTTATTTAAAGTTTGATTATTCATTCAACTTTATACTGAATGTTTATTATGTGCCAGTCCTTAAATCTATGCTAAAAATGTAGTAAATGAAACATCATCTCTTTCATGAAAGATGACATGAGAGATAAAGACAATGAAATAGACTAGTGAAATATTTTATCGTAAGTGCCATGACAGGAGGTACAAGATGTTCTAAGAAGACATAACAGCTACTCATATTCCAATTTAAGATGTATCAGAGAAAACTTCCTGAAGGCATTTATCCTAAGAACTTATGAGACAGATTCTAGTCCTTACCAATCATTTTGCATCCTCCATCCCTCTTCCCTATTTCCAAGCAGTTTGGTGGAGACATATGACTGGCTTAAGCAAAGTAATGTGAACGGAAGTGATCTGGATCCCTTCTGGGCTGAGGGCATGAAAAGCCAATGCACAGTTCTCCAGTGCTTCTTCACCTGCTGTGGTGACTGCGGAACAAACGTCCAGAAGATGTCGCTGCATGATGGAACCTCTATTAGTCTGGATCTCTGTGGGTCTGCAATCCTTGTGGGTGATTCTGTGTGAGAGGAAAATGAAATTTATTCACATAAAGCCTCTGACATTTAAGAATTGCTTTTTACCACAGGATAACCTAGGCTACACTGACTGGTACAGGTATGACAATTGAATAGATGTTAACTGCGCAAAGAAAGGGAAGCAATATTCTAAACACAAAGAAGAGAGTGTGCAGTCATCCAGATGAATCAGAAGGTGATTTATTTGAAGTAAGCATTCACAATCTCCTGTAGATTAACTTTTGGGCATATCTGCGGACATTTATTTAGATAACTTCTGAGAAACTGAATTGTTAAGTCAAACATATGGTCAACTTTAACATCTTTAAGTTTAAATGATCCAATTTCTCTCCGTAAAAGATCATAGCAATTTAGAGCCCTCCAGCATATGGGAACATTTTTGATCACTTAGTCAATTGCACTCATTGCCCACAGGCTGTCAAGCATCCCTATTCATTTCTACAATGTAATTGCTCAGTGATGCTATTTAATCTAGAGAATGATTTTGGGTGAAAAGAATAAATTAACATTCTCCAGACCACAAACAATTGAACAATATTATTTTAATTGTGACTTTTGAATGGAAACATTAATCCTGAGACAAGGTAAATGCTTATTAAGAAAATATATTTCTAATTTGTAAGAACTGAGATATGTT
Source organism: Propithecus perrieri (assembly GCA_963574695.1). NCBI lineage: Eukaryota > Metazoa > Chordata > Mammalia > Primates > Indriidae > Propithecus > Propithecus perrieri. The sequence continues at coordinate 8,290 of CAUYRB010056607.1, forward strand.
GATTAGTCTAATGTAGGTGGAAATAAAAAATGAGAATGGCAAGAAGTCACAATTCTGTATTGTGGAATGTTTCTCAGTTTTTCACTGAAATTCCTACTATAAGATGGCAATAATAGAATCACTGGAAGGTTTAGGATAGCCATGACCAGGAAGAGTTCATTGCAAACTATACATACAATGAAGAAGCTTACATTATGATATCTCTATGCTTGTTTTAATATAAAGATATGTCATTCTTCCCCAAAGACATACATCTTTGGTTCAAGAAGAAGTGGAAAGTCTTAGAGTAGGATTTAAACAACCAGAGTTCTAGACTTTTGACACGCCAACCCTTCTGTGAGTCATTTCTTCGTGTGTAGTGAGATAGTTAGACCACGTGGCTTCCAAGGTCTACTATTATGCTGATAATCTAATTTTCTCTGAAGATAGCATCAATTGAATTAAAACGATGGAGGAAATATGTATCTTTAGTCAGAACTACTCTCTGAAAGTAGCAGTCATTTATCTAATAGGCTAAATAATAGGTTAAAGGTATTGTAGTGAAAGAGCTGACTCTTGGCAAAAGAGTGATTTTATCCTGCTTTCTTCTTTTATTCTCCGGTACTTTGAATTGATGTTTTATCTCCTGCTTCATTCTTGATGCTCTCACTGCTACGCAATATTCATTCGACGTACTAATCCCATAGATGTCAGCTGCTGTCTAAGGTGTTCAATGATAAGAGGATGCTCTACTTTTTCAATTTAAAAAAATCAACAAAAATAATCTGTACGACCTAAAGGAATGAAGCAGTGAGGGTGGGAATTTATGTACAAAAGCTGACAGCTTTGCAGGTATTTTAGTGGGAAGATCCTTTCAAGCTGCCCTCCAAATCACAGTCATTGGCAGACAGTTTCTTATATGCAGTGTTAAAGCAAAAGATAACATTATCTTTTAAGAAAGGGACATATGTGCATTTGTCTGTGTATGTCTCTACTTGAAGTTTACTATAATTTCTGATATTTGTTTTAAAGAAATAATCTCCCATGAACCTCAGTGAATTGTATTATTTTTTTTAGAGATTTGGCATAAAAATATATTAGTTTTTATTCTATTCCAACATAACATTCCGGGCATCATTTACAAAATTAAACCAAATTCTGCCACATGCAATAGGTGGGGCATTGTGTGGTGGGGTTGTCTACTGAACAGTCTTTCTTTGGGGCTCTCACTGAAGTACCCAAGCCACTCCCCCAGAGCCAAAAACTGCCTTGTTATTCCTGCTTTTCTTAACATCTAATTTAAAAAAATAATGCCTTTTAATGGAAATGAAGCAGGTTTATTTTTATTTAAGGGGTCTATTTAGCATTCTCAGTATTCCTTTCATATGCATATTTGCTTTAAAATGTACTTGGGAAGAGATTTTGTAGGAGAATGAGAAATAATTAAAATTAAAAAATTAAGTTGCTCCAGAGAGTACATTATGTGACTTTAGCTTCTGGGAAATTTGATATTGGTTAATTTCACAGAGAATAAGATCTGAGTAATGACAAGTTCATTGGTATTCTATGTTTGCTCTCTTGCATTTGCTTGTAACCTAGTCACCTCCACTTGCTCTGATTAAAATAGCTACAGTAGACAGTCATTCTGGAATCTCTTGTATTTTGATGAACTTCCAAGATTTGTAGCTTTAGACTGAAGTCGGTTTTGGATGCTTATGAATCCTTAAAGAGGCGTATGTATTAAGCTCCAGTTGGCAAGAGGCAGGTATGACTGTGGGATGGAGATGGTTGATCTATAATATCCATCGGTAGACAATAAGTTTAGTTCCAAGGGCTTTCAAGAGTTTTGACCTTATAAAAAAATACCCTGGAGAACCTTGATCTTTGAATTAAGAACTGGTCATCATTTTGGCCAGACAGCAGATAAATGGTGCCGCTGTCATTGCCAAATGACAGCACATTTGTTAATTCCCTTTCATGTTTATAATGCCAAATATAGTTAGGTGAATTGCCATCAAGGAAAATAATTTTTTACACTTGGTTCTAAGGAATGCCCCCAAACTTGCTAGGATCAGTTTCCAAATCAATGCTATTGGGGAGGTTGTCAGGATTTTATTAACATTCATCCTGACACCTAAAAGTCTAGTAGTAATACAGAAAAGTATTTAATTATCTTTCAAGAATCTAACTTCCAATTTGGTCTATCAGTTTACTAGTCTTTCTTAGGAATTTTAGAGTAAGGAGACTGGATGCTTTGTGACCATGGGGAATTTGATTCATTTTGATACCCCCAGAGTGCCATCTGCAATACTTATAGTAGCTACCATAAAAAATTAATCAAATTAAGTTGTTTTCACAATCCTATATTTGCATACTTAAAGTATTTTTCTTTTTTCTAAGTCAATCCAAAAATTGTATTGACAGAATATGAAAATATTTACCTGAAATAGAATCATTCATTACTTATTTTTCTCATATCACTCCGATCTGAGCATATATTAATAAAAGGACTCTATGTTAGTTTGGATTCCCCCAAAAGCAGATCCTAAGACAAGGAATTGAGTGCCAAGTGTTCTGAAGGTGGGGTAGGAGGAAAGGGAATAGTCTTAGGGAGCGTGTTGAAGGAGTGGGGAAGTGAAGCATGACAGTTAGGAGAGACAGAAAACGATGTGGCAGTATGCGGGGCAATGGGGGGCCAGTCCTGCTGGGTCGCTTCTGGGAGACTCTTTAGAGTAATCCACACATTTTCCCAGTGAGGGACAAGGAACAGAAATGTTTATCACCAACTCCCTTTTCTTATTGATTGAGGGTTGCTCCTAGGGTATATCTACCTTGTACCTCTGGCCTGCCCCCTTTGAGCAAGATAAGCACGTACCTGCAGCCATCAAAGTCCTCATGCAGAGACTTGTGCATCCTTGAGTGAAGAAGCCAGTAAAATGTACAAAAACTATTCACGGAAGCTAAATTTGACTTCTGGGATTTGCCAAATACTCCATATTACCTTAAGCTTATATTTAACACCTCCCTTATATTTATATTAAATATGTAAATTATATATTATATATAATTAGATAAATTAAACATATCTAAGACAATGGACATCTCTTTATATCTAGTCTAGTTTTTACATTATAAATTCCACTCTGCATTTCATTTTACTAATGCAAAATTCTTGCAGTTTTAACAGGACAAGATTGTTATTGACTCCATTCAGACAAGGCTGCTACCCAAGGCCTTGGCCAAAAACAGACTATTCTCAGGGTGGAAAGCATTTCTATTGCAATAACAATACCTAGCAGCTCTGGGACAGTGAGTAGCTGCAGACTAGCTATTCACTTGGCGTAGTAGCAGCTTTGTTGTTGGTGCTACTGGCTGGTATGATGACTCCTTTTCCTTCCATTCATCTACACTTGCTACCAAAGCCCAGCCTAAATTCCTCTTATTTGATAAAATCATCTCACAGTGAATTCTAGTAGTGTTTTCCTCTATACCAAATATTTCTGACTTTTTGTTGTTTGGTATAATTTTCAGGTCACTTGATTCATTTCAGTTTATGTACAAAAAAGGATCATTTAGGATTAAGTTTCTAACAATAAAGTTCCAAATTCAACCTCTTTTTTTTTTTTTAAAACTGGTCAATGGCATGGAGCACTTGCCATTTTGTGGATAGGTAGATTCTTTACTGAGGGTCACTAAAATAGCCATTTGTTTTTGAGAACACATTATTTTTCATCTGTCAATCAATTTTATTCCATCTTTAAATGTTAGACATAGACAGTAATTTTTTGATGTAAATATAATTAGAAATGATTTACTACTTGGAATTAAGCAATATTATAAACAAAAATATAACAGATTGTTTTCTGCTCATAACATATAGTTTAGGACTATTCCAAGTTGGAAAAACAAATGAATTAGATTACTCTATAAGTCAACAATAAAATAAAATAATTTCGCCCCTTAATTGAGCTGTCAAACAAATATGAATTTATAGCACAGATGTAATTGAGCATAGATATTTTTTCTACCTTTACTTATAAAACTCTCTTTGTGTGTACTGAGGTTTATTTTATTCTTATAAATTTAATATGTAATTGTGTGTTGATAAATGTTTAATAACTAGCTCTCTGATAATAAACAGCACTGATTTGTAGTGTTTGTTGATTTTCACTGTGTAAATAATCTCATTGTGTCCTACTTCAACCTACTAACGTGGTGTTACTGAACATTAAGTTGAAAAGAGATGTATAGTAGCATATTGTTATATGATAGTCCCACCATACAATACAATAGATGTAAAGGATTTCAAGGGCATAGATAATAGTAAAATGTAACAAAAATGATTAGAAAATAGTGACTTTTCAGTATTTATTACATTTCTTATGAATAGGATTCATTTAATTGTAAGTTTATGTAATTTAATTTCTAATAATGGATATGTTTAACAATAGGCTTACAACATTTCCGAAAATATATAACTGCCCTTGGTGAGCCATTATGATCTGGTACCATGACACCACTGGAAGATAGTTCATTTTATATTGGCCCCTTTAAAAGGTGTATTTTCCTTGATTATCTCAGCTTTCCACAGAATGATGTCCATAGAATGTGACGTTACGAAGCAATGTTAAATTTAACACACCATTTCTCGTGTATACACTCTATACAAGAATGAGTTTATTGAGTAAATATCCATTTTTTTCGCATTTTGTATGCCAATTATTATGCATATTCTTGAGTCATCTTTTATAACTTTTTAATAACTGTTATAGGGGTCATCTTTTTATGACTTCTTAAACTCCTAAGACAGAAAAGACATTCGCATCTTAGCTTAATATCTTGACTTACTTTTGCAACAAAGCCTCGCTTTATGAAGCTTTTGAGTTTAAGTGTTAAGTATTTAAGTAATTTATTCCATTTTCTCAAAGATTAACCAAAGGTAAAATTTTAAACTTGAAGTCGAAAACACACACATATGAAAATGTCTTGAAGTTCTCATTTATAGAAATTGATAGTGAATGTGCTCTCTTTCTTCCTGGCAAGCTGTGCTGTGCCTAGTCTTTTCATAGGAGACTCAAACCTCCTTGGCATTGATGAGGAGGATGTGTGTACAACGTCAGCCCAAGGAACACTTGGAAGACATTTTGATGATTACTTAAATTTGTCCTCTAGTTTAGGTTACTATTGTTCAAGATTTTAGTACGTATGGTTGGCACATCAGGCCTTTTACCATTATTCAATGAGTGTTGATGAAACTTTCCATTAGATTATTTTACATTCTATTTACATGCACAACAGCAAGAGAGAAGTGTGATTATGGAGGGACTTGAGTGTCTGGTTATCTTCAATTTCTCTGGACAATTTTCAGCAGTTTATATTTCTTTTACTGTGTCAGCACGGGTTATCATTTGTAACTGCACTTGAAACACCATAATTTTCTACAAATACTGAGGGAAAATGGTTATAAGAGAGCAATTTTAGCATCTGTTGAGGGTATTTCCAATAGAATATCATGTATCATGTTGAGTCTGGCGAATGCTCTCATATGCAATTAGTAATATTTGATTTAGTTTCTTTGCAGATTTTTCTTATTTAACTTGCTTTTAAGAAAAAAACAATGGAAAGTTACAATTTATTTATTTATTTACTTAGATACAGTAAAAATGCTGGATTTAGAATGCATTGGTATGCTGGAGAAAGTCTGTGATATTAACTTTAGAAAATTGAGAAATAGCCTAAGAACTACAGGATATTTTACTTTACTTTAATACAATAGTGACAGTTCTTCTACTCTGGTCCTTCAGTGTCATTTCTCTTATGATCTTGCTCAGCAGCATGAAAATTAAATGACATTCGAGAGCAAATCCTCACATGGTTGGGTGAATAAGGTTTGTTGGCGTTCTTAAATTTTACTTTATTTTCTTTCTTCTTCATTTCTATCACTTCTTAAATTTCATTTTAATATAAAAGCTTATCAGTTTTGAAAGTAAGGGCATAGTAAACAGTGAACAAGATAAAAATTCCTGATAGACATGACTGTGCATCATTTTAAATTTTGAATTTTAAAAAAATTCAAAACCTTAGAAAATCAGACAAATAATATTGCCTCTGATTACAGGAAAAGGAATTTGATTGATAGTGGCACTTGGAAATAACTTTTGTATAATGAAAAATTCCAAACAAATAAAAAGTAGAGAGTAGTATAATGAATGTTTATGTATCCATAACCTAGGTTCAAAAGTCATAGTTACCACATTCCTCCAGTTTTATTCCATCTATCTCCTTCACCTCTTTTTTCTTGAAATATTTTAAGGCAAATATTATTCCTCATATCATTTAAGTTGTAAAGAATAACTCAGGGTCATGACAGCACTTTTCATCAAGTGATTTATTTTTCTCAATATAAATCATTTATAGACATTAAAAAGGCTTTTCTCATGGAAGATACTATCTCTGCATTTTATCAAATCACTCTCTCTCTTTGGGATTCAGCCTTTTCCCTCTCACTTGGCCAACTCTACCCAGGCAACAACAAACAAACAATCAAAGGAAGAAAACATAATATAACAGTAACTGAATTATAAAGGGATACTTCTGTAAATCAGCAGCAAATGGCTGCTTAATAGAACAAATTAAGGGATAATTATAAAACAAAAGGAGATAATACTCAGAAGTGGCACCCCGGAGGAGAGCAAAGATATGGTGTTGAAGTACAACTCCATTAGTAATGACTGGGTGAATTTGAAAAGAACCAGCGTCCTAGTTTTCTTATTTGCTAACACTAGTAAAAATACAATGTTATACTTTACAGAGTTGTTATATGGACTACATTAAATAGTGTTGAGGAAATTGTTCAGTACTTAATATAGATTTTTTTTTACACAAAAAACATCAGTGTCTTATACATAAGAGAAATTCAGTGGTATTTTGTGTTCTCCCTAAAAATATTACTTCTTTTTCCTTTTGAATATTTTGTTTCTGTAAAATAATTTGGCAAAGCCAATTTTTTTCATCTTAAATTAGAGAAAAAAAATTATCAACTGAATTTACTATATTCAACAATTATTTTCATATTCCTGCTTTTGTAAAACCATTGTTCTTTTCCTATTTCTACTTCTTACTAAAATTAATTCCTTGAGCTATAATAATCCCCCTGATCTAAAGTTTGCAAGTTATCAAGTCCAGTCATTTTCATTTTCATCAAGAGGCTGCCTCACATGAAGGACCAATGGATTGAATTTCCCTAGCTATAATTAAAACAAATTAGCCTCAAAGTAATAAATTTCTTCATTAATCCCTTCCAAATATACTTTCTCTACAACTCCTTTGCTGTTGGTTTAAGGTTTTAATTCAACTTAAGAAGTGGATAAAACTTTTAAAATACGTAAACAACATAGGGGCCAATGGAAATATTAAAATAGTCGCCACTTCACTTCTTACATGTTCCATTATTAATCGGAAACTTACTGTTTAACTGATGTTTATAACTATCTACAATTAGAGTAACTTACCCATGAAAGAGGTACATTTTAATAGGTTATATAGATTGAATATATGACGTATGTTATTTATTTCTAGCTACCTCAAATAATTTATTCTTTCCTTCTAAACTTATCTATCTCAGTACCATAAAACTCAGTATTAGCTATAGTTAATATCCATATGAACAAAAGTCATGTTAAAAAGGCACTTTGAAACAGTGGCACTTTGGGAAAATAAAAGATGCATATCAACAGAGAGCAAGAGAAAATGAGGCAGGATGACAGAGAATAAAATAAATTAACAACTGCATAAGAAACTACCTTTTATGTTTTATCAGAAATAATCAATGGGAAAATACAAGGCTAATTTCATTAACAATCGCATTTTATTCTTGTGTCTCCTACTCACTAGGGTATGTTTAAATTTCAGAACTCACACAAATATCCAATTCAACCCCTACTGGCCACATCATCATCATCATCATTGATAGTAATAAAATAATAATATAATAGTTTTTGAGTGCTAACAATCTCCCAAACACTATGGTAAGGACTTTACATCAAAGCTCAGAAGAGGATATCATCTCCGTTTTACAAACAAACAACAACAGAAAGTACTGGCTTAAAGATGTTACAAAAGTGGACCAAGGTTGTAGAGCCAATATTATATTTCAGATTCAACTGTTTCCACGGAATAAACTCTCAGACCCTCTGTTACGCAAAATCTCGACAAATAAAATTACCTTGAAGTACTAGTGCACTTAGCCACCTGCAAGAAACAAATGTGAATCACCTATTTAGCATGATAGCATCAAATTATTTTACAGTTCCTTAGTATAGAATACCTGACACTCAAACAAAAATAATCTGGCACACGAGGAGATAAGATGAAATGAACAAAACCCAGGAGAAACAAATGAAAATATTGAAGGCAGAATCACAGATTATCAGTTTGGAATTATCATCATTCCAGATAGCAGAGTTATTAAAAAAGTCTTTAAAATAGTCATGTTTTCTACAATATGTTCAAGAATATTTTATAAAGAAAGAATTTCTAGAGAAACTGGAACCTCTAAAAAGATCCAAAGATCCAAATGGAAATATCAAAATGAAAAATAAGAGGCAGCTGAAATCTAGCTGAAAAGGAAAATAATAAACTGGAAGATAGATCAGAAGAAGATATTGAGATTGAAGCACAGAGACAAAGATGATGTAATTAAAGAAGAGAGAGTAAGAGATTTAGGGATACAATGAGAAAGTATACTAGACATGTCATTTGCACCTCAGTGGAGAGAAGAGAGAGCAAGTTAGAAACAATATTTGACCATTTTTTTCCCAAAATGGACAAAGATCGGCAAGTCAAAAATTCACAGAAACCTCTGAACACAAAACAGGATAAAAGAAAAATAAATTTATCCCTAGCTATATTACAATAAAACTTCTGAAATTCAAGTACAAAGAAAATAATCTAAAAATCACCCAATAAAAAAAGACATATCAGCATCAAAAGAAGTACAACTACATTTACAGTGACTTTTCAATAGAAGCAATGAAAGCCCAGAAGCAAGAGAATTATTTATATAAATTGATGAAAGAAACATGCCAATATAGAATTCAACATAGTAGAAACCCATTTAAGAATAAATACGAAATAAAAACAAGGATTTAAAGAATTTATCACTTGCATACAAGCTCTAAGGAAATCTAAAGGTAATTTTCAGGCATTAGGAAAATATAACAGACTCAAGTTCAGAAAGGGTAAGAAGAAATGAAGAGTTTAAAAAACTAATTCAAAATGAATATTGCCTTCTTAAAGAACAGTGTTAATAGTAATAATAATGTTCTGGCGATTATGATCTATAAAGTTAGAATTTATGCAACAATAGCATATAAGTGAGGCAGAGAGTAACTACACTATATATAGGAAGAAGGTAAGTATATGGAGTAATATTAACCCTTGGTTAATTAAAAGATGTATGTTTTAGGCCAGATGTGGTGTCTCACACCTGTAATCCTAGCATTTTGGGAGGACCAGGTGGGAGGATTGCTTGACGCCAGGAGTTTAAAACTAGCCTGAGCAAAAGTAAGACCTTGTCTCTACAAAAAATTAAAAAATTAGCTTGGTATGGTGACAAGTCCCTGTAGTTCCTGTGACTCAGGAGGCTGAAGCAAGAGGCTCGTTTGAGCCTAGGAGTTTGAGGTTGAGTGAGCTATGATGATGCCACTGCACTCTAGGCCCAGCCAACAGAGCAAGACCCTTTCTCAAAAAAAAAAAAAAAAAATGTACGGTTTAATCTATAGAGTAATAACTATAATGTTAGTAAAAATAATTTATGTAACAATGAAATGCAGGAGAAAATGGAAAAAATAAAATTTTATCACTAATTTTTAAAAAGGCAAGAAAGTAGAGAAAAGGTAGCATAGAGACAATGTTCTACTTATTTAGGTAGTAGACATAGATCCAAACATATAATTACATTAAATATCCCTGCCTGCATTAAATATCAATTCACAGACTAGATAAATAAAACACAACTACATGTTAGTTTCAAAAAATCACATATAAAATATAAGGATGCAAAATGGTAGATCATAGAAGGATTAAAATAACTGTATATGATGCAAACACTAACCAAAAGTAAACTGAAGTAATTATAATAAATAGCAAAAAATTGAGTTTAAGAAAAGAATTTAGATACATGGAGGTAGAAGAACAACTTATAGTATTTAAATATTAAGCTCACAAGGAAGGCATAGTAATTCTAAATGTTAATGAGCCTAATACAACCTCAAAATATACAATGTAAATAAAAAATCATAACTAAAAATTAGAAATAGACAAGCACACAATCATACAGGGTGATTGTAGCATTTTTTCTCAGTAAGTGATAGAACAAGAAAATAAATAATTACTTTGGATTTAAGAAATATGATTTACATTTCATTGACCTCATTATAGGCACTTCTGTTTAGGCATCTGTTTTGAATATTTATCACATTGATTTTAATTATTTTTAAAAGTTTATTATTAATATATTCAGCCAGTTAATCAAGGTCAACATCAACATGATAAAAGTTATATTGATATGATGTGATGAATATGGCAAATTTCTTCTGTGGTCCTCCTCTTAAAATCCCACAACAACAGGCTAATTTTGAGAAAAACTTCAGACAAATCCCAATTGAAGGACATTCTACAAAATACTTTATATGTACTCCCCAAAATTTTCTGGTCGTCAAAAACAAGGAATGTCTGCGAAGCTGTCACAACCATCAGGAGCTTAAGGAGACAGGATGGCTAAATGTAACATGATATCGTGGATATCATTCTATAACAGAAAGAGATCACTGGGGAAAAACTGTAGAAATCTGAGTAAACTATGTACTTTAATTATGATAATGTATCAATATTAGTTCAATAATTGGAACAAATGTACCATATCAACATAAGATATTAATACTGGGGCAAACTGGCATGGGGTAGAGGGAACATGCTGCTATTTTTGCAATTTTTCAGTAAATTTTAAACAATTCTAAACAATAAAATTTATGAATAAAGAAGTTTATAATTCTTATTATACTGTATACTTGAGTAAGTACTGTGCCTCACGTTTTAGAATCCTTAATGTTTCACATGTATTTGGTATTTGATAAATATTTTTAATAAAAAATGTAATAGATTTTTAATAGTAGTGTTGCTTTGGTAAACAGAGCACTATATTTGTAATAAAAAAGTCCCAGTTTATATCTTATCCACAACACTTACTCATTGGTTAATCTTGAATATATTAACTAGTTTTGTCAGCCTTAGTTTCCTCATTGGTAAAACTGCCATGATACTGACTATTCTTAAGTATTGATTTGAGGATTAAATGAGATAATGTTTGTAAATACCAATATCCATACAACTAGCAGGTATTGTCAAGATGTAATTGCAATAATAATAGACATTCAATAAATAATTTCAGGAGATTATCATCAATGATTGAGATAGACTAAGCCTGCCATACAAAAATATAAAATTATACCCCAAAAGATGTTTTACAATTCAATGTCTGCTTTTACTCAAACATTTATGATCTATTTTAGATGTTCACATAAATTTATTCATCACACAAAGTACAGATTAAGAATAACATTTGTTTTGGTGAAACCGAAGAGGTTGTCTTCCATTGACATAAACATCCTTTGTAGAATTCCTTTGAGATTACAATAAAGGACTGTTCACTATGTCAATTTCCTAGTCATAACGAACGAGGCTTGTAGCTAATGATGCTATGAAACTGAAAAGAGAGCCCATTTTCTGGTAATCATCTGCCAATGGTTTAGAAAGACACAAGTTAGATGACTGCTGTGAGCTCCTGGAGCTAAAATAGCAGCATCAAAATCCATATTGCTTTACCTGCGCTGAAGAAAGTAATAACTAAAATTGCCTGCTGGGTTTAATCAATCATCTGAGGAAATGTCAAGAGTGTAAATGGTATTTGATAAACCTATAACTTGATGTTTTAGATAATTATTGATGACATTGCTGAATAGAGGTATGCTCTGAAGTACATTTGAGTGAAAATAATATTTCTCAGTAGTAAAATTTTACAAAGTTGTTTCCTTGTAGCATTCATAAATTCTTTAAATGGACAAAAGCATGCAATTATTTCATAAAAGAAATACAACTCAACTTAACATGTCTTTTATGATTGTATTTATTCAAGCATCAAAAGAAAATACTAAATAACAACTATGGCACTCAATTTCAAGTGTGTATTTAACTAATATTTGTTCACTGTATATATGTGGCATATGTTCTCCCAAGTGCTTTAATGCATGAATATCCGTTCAATTTCTATAAAACTGTTGAGGATTGTTCCTTCTCCATCAATTATCCAAGAACCCTCAATCAATAAGTGGAATAGCTGGGATTTTAAACCATGTGACCCTCTTCTATGTCCATAGCCATCTTAAAGAATAAGCACTATGTTTATAAGCTTAGCCTGCAAAATGCCTCAGTTTAAAAATGCAGGGCATATGGAAGTGTCTACATCAAAATAGACAATTACGCATAGTGATTGATCAATCCCCTGGTGCTGAACCTTATCAGATCACTACATTAGCATGGGCAATAGAAAATAGTCAATCCAATCATCTTCCTATTGATTGTTTTCACGGTTGAGATTACATTAGGTTTTGTGTTGCTAGTCAAGAATCATTTTACTGAGTAATTTTTCTTGCTTTTCTTCAAAAATTCTGTATCTTATTATTATTTCATTATTTCTTAGTTATAATATTCAAAAAATTATTACTCTTTGATTTTTTGAAGTGCTGATATTTTGGACTATTACGGTCTTCTCTTTGACACTCTGTAGCTATTCATTGTTTTTTATTACATTAACCTTTAGTCCATGATTACTGCCATGATATGTATTATTTTGGAAGCCAATATGAAGTTTTTGAGTGATAATTTTCCAAGGAGAGAAGAACGGTTAAAGATATATTTTTATTTGTTAAACTTATGTTCCTACACATAGAGTTTAATGTTGTACTTTACAATATGTAAGATGCATTAAATATTTCAGTAAATGATATCCAAAATTAATGATTTTCAACTATTAACACCATTATATGTGTTATAACTACTAAAAAACATACCGTTAAATGCACAAACTTGGCTCCTTACCAAGCAAAATTAAAAAAAAATTGTTGGAAAAAAATGATGAAAATGATTCTTCTGTTTTCACTTCCAGCTTTATTGATCACTTGAATGGAGTCAAGTTATTGATATGTCTCCATTCTATGTTTTCATCTAAAATATTGAAAATCTTATTCTCACTCTCCCTGTCCCCTATTCCATTCCTTATAAAAAAAATATACAAAGTGGCACCTTAAATAAATAAATAAATAAATGGGATCTGATCAAATTAAAAAAACTTTTGCACAGCCAAGGAAACTATCATGAGAACAAACAATCTACAGAATGGGAGAAAATATTTGCATGCTACACATTAGATAAAGGGCTGATAACTAGAATTTATATAGAACTCAGGAAAAACAGCAAGAAAAAATCAAACAACCCCATTAAAAAGTGGGCAAAGGACATGAAACTTTTCAAAAAAAGACAGACTAATGGCCAACAAACATATGAAAAAATGTTCAACATCTCTAATCATCAGGGAAATGCAAATCAAAACAACTATGAGATATCACTTAACTCCAGTGAGAATGTTTTTTATCAAAAAATCCCAAAACAATAAATGTTGGCGTGGATGTGGAGAGATAGGAACACTCATACACTGCTAGTGGGATGGCAAACTAGTACAACCTCTGTGAAAAGCAATATGGAGATACCACAGAGAGCTACAAGTAGAATTACCATTTGATCCAGCAATCCCATTATGGGCATCTACCCAAAGGAACTAAAGACATTCTATAAAAAAGACATCTGTGCTAGAATCTTTATGTAGCACAATTCACAATTGCAAAGATGTGGAAACAACCGAAGCACCCATCAATATATGAGTGGATTAAGAAAATGTGGTATATGTGTGCCATGGAGTTCTATTCAGCCACAAAAAACAATGGTAATATAGCACCTCTTGTATTATCCTGGATAGAGCTGGAGACCATTCTACTAAGTGAAGTATCACAAGGATGTAAAAACAAGCACCACATTTACTCACCATCAAATTGGTATTAACTAATCAACACTTACGTACACACATTGTAGTAACATTCATCGGGTGCTGGGCAGGTGGGAGGGTGGAGGAAGGGATAGGTATCTTCGCACTTCATGGGTGTGGTGTGCACCATCTGGGGGATGGACATGCTTGAAGCTTTGACTCAGGTGGGGTAAAGGCAATTTATGTAACCTAAACATTTTTACCCCCATAATATGCTGAAATAAAAAAATAAAAATAAAACAATGTTGTTGAGAAGACAGGAATCAGAAAAAAAAAATAAATCCTGATACCTATGATGGGCATTATTATGATATATCAGTATTAATCATAACTTTTGTAATAAGTCTCACTGGTTTCTAACCTTCATTTATGTGTTAAAACTTACCCAAAAAACTAAAACAAATTCAACAAACATGTATTGATATTTTCAGGGAGGAAGGGAAAAAAAGCAATGTGCCTCAGAGACTGAGATGTCATTGATTTCAAGGAACTTTCAAAATATACACAATATATAAACAGCTAACTCAGATACAGAGAGGAATGGGCTGGGTTCTATAATGGAGGGAGTTTAGTGAATTTCAGAACAACAGAGATTAAATCTCATGGGGATCATCTGTAAAAGCTTTGTGCAGAGCCATAAATTCACAGGTTAGCAGGGACTCAGAAATTTAACCCAACATTCTCATCTGAAAGGTAATCAAATAAGCAGAAATGTTAAGTAACTGGATAAGTTTGCACTACTAGTTTACTAATAAAACTTTGAAAAAGGTCCCAAGCATCTTGACTGCCAGATAATTTTAGCAAGGCCTTTAATGATGGTAGGATTTTCACAAATGAATTCAAGGGTGATGTTAGGTCATGGAAAGATCAGGATAAAGCTGTGGGGTGGCAAAAAGTAGAGGAAATTAGGGAAAAGTAGGTGGGAAAAGTTTGAGCTATGACATAATAGTCTTCTGTGGTTAAAAGGTTAGAATGTATTGCCAGATGCCAGGTACTGTGGACTGAATTGTGTTCCAGAATGCTGAAGTTGAAGAAGTCCTAACTCCTGATGTGTTTGTAAGCAGGGCCTTTAGGAGCCCCACTACCACCACCATCATGTGAGGACGCAGTGAGAAGGTGGCCATCTCCAAGCCAGGAAGAGAGCTCTCACCAGAGACCAAATCAGCCAGCACCTTGATCTTGGACTTCCCAGCTTCCAGAACTATGGTGAATGAATTTTTGTTGTTTAAGCTGCTCAGTGTACAGTATTTGTTATGGCAGCCCAAGCTGACTCAGACACCAGCTGATCATGGGAAAGGAAGGACACAGTTAAAGATAGCATGGGGTTGTATGGGTGAGGACTTTGTATAATGTGCAAAGCAGTTTGGATTTAATTTCTTTAAACATTAACAATCATAAGTGATTTTTGAGTAGATTAATGACATAAACAGTGAGGTAGAAAACATTCAGTAACAGAGTGAAATTGAAATTCAGCAAGAATAGTGGCACATTATTTTGTTTTCCAATTGAGACTTAATAAGGGATTAAACTACAATTGCACAAGACGAAAAAACCCCAATAAGGTATTAACCAACATGATGAACAGAACGGTATCCCAGATATCAATACTAACACTCAACACAAAGGGTCTGAATGCCCCACTCAAAAAAAATACACTGGTTTAATGGATGAAACAACACAACCCAAGTATCTGCTGTCTACACAAACAAAACACATCTAAACCACAAGGACTCACACAGACTCAAGGTGAAGGGATGGAAAAAAATATTCCACACAAAGGAAATCAAAAGAGAGAAGGAGTAGCCATCCTCATTTCAGATAAAATAGACTTTAAATCAACGTTTAAAAAAAGAGACAAAAATGGTTATTATACAATGGTAAAGGGAGCAATTCAAGAAGAAGACATAACAATCCTAAATATATATTCACTTAACACAAGAGCTCCCATATTTGTAAAGCAAATCCCACTACATATAAGCAAAAAGATAGACAGTAGCATCTTAATTGCTGAGGACTTCAACACTCCACTGATAGAGCCGGACAGCTCATCAAAGCAGAAAATCAATAAGAAACACTGGACTTAAATGAGTTATCTTAATAATCTGTCTACTTTTGTCATATAATTTATTCATTTTTTTGTAGATAGCAAAAATAATTATCAATGATTTGGTGTTACATTGAAATTTCATTTCAAGATAAACTTACTTAGTTATATTTTGGAGGAGGAGGTATCATTATTTAAGAAGTCCACAGATTTTCACACTATCCATTTCTTTGTTTACAGTTCATATAATTTCAGACAATTACATGTAATTTTGAAGGGACAGTCTAAGTATTATTTACAAAATATTTTAATTCTAATAAACTCTAGGAGATTCTCTTTTATTGTTGCTGTGTTCAGTTTGTGGTTATTCCTTGAAACTTTCCAGCTGGAGAAGCTGACAGTGTGTGCCTTTGTAAGAAAACAATCTCATGCTAAACACTAATCTCTCTAACTTGATTTCGTAAAAGAAGAGGGATAGCGAGATTAAATTCAGCATGACTCAAGAGATTTGTACTGAGAGCTATTCTTGTTTTTTGCCTTTTTGACACAGATGTGCTGTAGTTTGGGAAGACTGAAAGTTTACTTTAGAAAGTTTCTTTGACTTTTTAATATTTATAACACAGATGTTTGTCTTCTAAATGTTTCTAAATGCTCCTGCCTGTTGGAGTTTTATGTCTCACAAGATATTTACATACAAAGGTATTAACCATCATTCTAGATACCATCATTCTAGGTTTCTCTCTGTAAGTCTTGGGACTCTTAAAGGGCTCTTTCTCCTATCTTTTGCTTGTGGTATAATAGCGTGTAGATTAGGATTGGTTAAGAGTGAAGATTTTGAAGACTTCTGCCTGGGTTCAAATTCTATCTCTTATTTAACAGCCATATGATCTTGAACAACTCATGTTTCCAAGTAATAATTAGTACTTACCTTACAAAGTTTTTGAAACAAGTTAATATGTGTAAAGTATTTGTTGTGGCTAGCACACCATAAGTAATATATAAATAGCTTGTCTTAGTGTTTTTCTCTCTCTCTCTATCTCTCCCTCACCCTCTCTCTGTTTCTGATCATCATAATTTAAAGTTTTGCAAATTACAACAGTAATTAAGATCACTTTTAGAAGTAAAACACTAGTATAAAACATTGATGAAAATCTGCTACTCATCCCCCTTATTTACATGTTCACAGGTGGGTTCCTACATTTTTTAAATTTCGTTTTTCAGGAGTTAGTTTGTCCTAAAATTTAAAAAGATATTGCCAGATTGCTTTTTCAAAATTGTTGAAAGAAACTCTATTTCTACTAGTAAGAGCAAATATCCCCACCAGCATTAGGCCTTATGCTTTTTAATACATTTTTCCTAGGTTAAGTAACATCTAATTGTTTCCTTATTTTTGTTTCCCTGACTAGGAATGAGTTAGAGTATCTGTTATATTGATTGGCCTTTTGATAATTGCTTCTTCTCATCCTTTGCCCGTTTCCTTTCTTTCCTTGTTACCTTATGACTTCAATATATATTTTACGTATTACACATTTTGATATTATGTTTTATAAATATTTTTAAGCCCAGTTATATTTATTAACTTGATTATAACTAGTGCCATGTAAAGGTTTTATATATTCATATAGTCAACATCAGACATTTAATGGTTTTTGATACAAGTTATAAATGATATTTTTCTCGAGGTTTATATTTAGGTTTTGGCGATAATATATAGTAATATAATTGATTGTGTTCAGTAACTTTATACCCATCAACATTGATAAATTTACTTTTTACTTCAAATAGCTTATTGGTTGATATGTTTGATTTTTCTATGTAGGTAATCATCATCACATGCTCTGCAAATAATAATAGTTTTCTTTTTTCTTTTTTATTTCTTACCTCATTGCATTGGCTAATAACCTTCAGTACAATATGAAATAAACATTGTGATAGCTGGCTTCCTTTTCTAGATTCAATTTCAGAGAGAAAAATTCAGTTTTAGGATTTTTTTATAAATTTTTTTCAAGTTATTTTTCTGTATCTATTGAAGTAAACACATAATAAATAAAGCCCTATTCTGGCTTTAAGTGTAGGGCATGTGAACTAAGACCAAACATCACCACTGCATATGTGGGAAAGGATAGATGTCATAAAATAAACTATTGAACTCGTGGGAGAGAACTTGAAGTTAAGGGGGTTGTTATAATTTGGCCTTGGCAGCAGTCACATAGGAAGAGAGCCCTGGGAAAACGAGGAACTAAAAAGGAACAAAGTGTTATTGAATAGCACTGTCAGTTAGGTGTTATAAATTTGAGAAGTCCCAATTAGGTGTCCTATAAATGCCTAAGAGAAAATATTCAAAGCTAAAATACGAATCCTAACATAAAGATCTTGAATTAAGGATACTGACTAATGCTCTGAGTCAATAAAAACTTACTTAAAATTAAACCTACTAGTCAACCTGTATTGGGATTCAAATAAATTGAAACAAAGAAATTAACTGCTAAGCCAGAAGTTGGACTGTTTAGTAGGCGTTGATTATCCTAATTTGATTATTTGTGTACATTTTATACTTATTGACTCTTTAAAATGTGGTAGATGAGATTATATATTCTAAATGTCTAGCTAAATAGCTATTTTAATCACCTTCTAGAGAGGAGAAATTACTAAGAACAAAAAAGAGCAAAGTCGTATTCCACATGCTTATTTATAAATAATGGCTATATAAATATAAATTCTGCTTTCTTTTCAATTACGGCAAATGGATTAATATGCATATAATTAGTAAATATACAATACTATACCAATGTAAGGAATAATTATTATTACTGCTAAAATAACTATCCGTGTTTATCTTCAATATGATGACAGTAAAGAAAACCATTGGGATATTAATTATTGTTTGAGCAGAGAAAAAAAGTGATAAGGAGTAAAGGATTTATTATAGGGATTTGACATGATGCATTTGTGGGATTGGTTAAGCATTGTACTATAGCTGTGGTTTCTAAATTTGTTGCTGGGCCTGTAGGCACTGCACAGGCAGCACGGCAGTCAGTACTAAAGAAAGGATGGACTAGAAGTTGGGGAGAATATAGATAAACTGAAATCCTTCAGTGATGAACTGGAATAATAAGGTTAACCTAGAACTTGCTTTTAACTTTCATCAAATCCCAGCTTCTAACTTTGGTGATATCGGTGACCTACTGGAAAAGCCGGTGCCTTTTTTTGGTGAAGCTGAATATGACCAAGAGTCAGAGAAACTGAAGGATTCAATCCCAGTTCAGGTGAGGCTGGAAGAGCTACCTCCAGAGAATTGCCTTTCACTAAGGTGACCCAAGAATAGGGTGATCAACTGTATTGGTTTCCTGAGACAAGGGACTTTCAATATTCAAATTGGTACAGTCCTAATTAAACCAGAAGCATTGGTCATCCTAGGAGGAGATCCCAGGTAATGTGCAACAACAGAGACTCCACTACAAGGACCTTTCTCAAGTATAAACATGGCAGCTGCTTCACTTTCATCTTCCTAATATCATGCAAATTTTTTTTTCATGACCAACTCTACCATAAAGGGAGATAATTCTCAAAAAATGCAGTTTCCTTTTAGCTGACACAGTAATCCAATCTTTATAGATAGCCATTGGGAATCCTTTTGACTAATGTGTTTCCGAATAACATGTAACCTCTTTTACATAACGGTTTTGTTACAGAAAATTCACACAACATCCAGCTCTTCAGAACTGTGAATATGTCTAATTGATTCAAAGAGAGACACAACTGTTTGTGCAAAACACCTATAGTAGCTTGTAATATATTTCATTTCTGTAAAGGAATTTAACATTCCAAAATTTCTTTGAATATATACTTTATATTTAGATAAAGATAATGCATACAAATATCTTGCTTTATCAAGTCTTCCTTCATTATTTTCAAATATTTTTATTTTTTTAATTTTTCAAATAATTTTTTATTTAGCAACTATGGGTACATAATAGCGGTATATGTTTTAGGGGATATGTGATGTTTTGATATAGGCATACAATATGTAATAATAAATAAAATAGGCGTACAATGGTTATTTGGGGTACTCATCACCTCAGGCATCCTTTCTTTGTGTAAGGAACATTACGATTTCACTCTTTTAGTTATTTTAAAGTTGTATTTTTATTTTGGCACAAAAAGTAAAGAGAAGGCCACTTTCGTGTTTCTCACACCTAATAGGCTCTGATTTCAAGAGCCACTAATGAATTTCTTTCTGTTAAATTATGGTTACAGTATATGCAGAAGGAATCTATAGGTAAAATAAAGACATTGTGATCTTTTTCTCTAAATAGAAATGATCCAGGTGATCCATTGATATATTATCTTAATGATCTCTCATCACCTGTGCTAAGTTGGGGGCCTTCCCTTGGCAAATGCATGCCATAGAGTAATCACCAAAGAACTTGACTTTATGACTTTAACGTTAATTTTAACCTTCTGCAATTTTTAAAAGCTAACTTTCCACAATTTAATTTTTATCAATTAAACTATTCTCTGTTCCAGAACCAAGCCTTATCACATCATTATCAATTTTGGAGCTTGCAGAGGACCTTCCAGGAAGAATTGCTGAAAATTCAAATGTTAGCCGATCTCAATTTCCTTCTTAGCTGACATGAGATACAAATGGGAGTGGCCAGGGTAAAATTTAATTATAGTCTTTTAGCAGATGGAAGCTGCCCAACACTTCAATTTTGAGAAGAAAAGTGACAATTTCTGATTTCAATTATTTTAAAGTTCTTTTTTATTCCAGGGAATAAAGCTAGAACTCATTGGGAATATCGAGTTCTTAATGACCAAATCCAGTGGCAATTGGTGGTTTAATATCAATTATCTATCCTCCAGAGTCATTTGAGATCGTTGACTTCTCCCTTCTCTTAAAAATTTCTCAATATTTCCTGCTTGAATATTACTTCCTAGCATTTTTTTTTGACTCCTGTTCCTTTGCTTACATCCTAAAACTTGAATATTTCTGAAGTGTTGTGTGTTTCTTTTCTTATTTTACTCATGGCTTCTTGTTAATCTTACCCATTTTTAAAATTTTAGCTACTTTGTTTATCCTAATTTGTAAATCCAATCCAGTGTGTTTTTTTCTCTAGGAAGTTCTATTAACAGATCACTATGTCTTACGGGGAACTTCTCAGTAGTTCCAATGGAACTTAAAACTCAGTATTGCCCATATGGAGCTTATTAACACACCCTCTTTTCAAATCTAGTTGCTTTTTTTATAGTCTGCATTTCTGGAAATGGTAGTATCATTCATCAAACCACCTAAGCCAGAAATCAGCAAATAATCTCTGTTTTCTTCCCTTCTCTCATTATATTTAATTAATCAAGAATACTTGAATGCTTTATATCTTTAACATGTCTTATAATTGCTCTTTTTTCTTTAATGCTACTATAACTCCCTTCATTATTTTTGTTTTGTCCTTCATTATTTTCCAATTGAACTATTGCAGTATGTTCCTGGTTGGAATGCCTTAGTCCAGTTTTCTCATATTATCATTCATCTTCATCTGTTATGTTGCATGGTATCTGCTATGGAGGAAAATAAATGAAGAAAGGGGAGGGGCAGTGTCGGGTAGTTTTGAAATTTTGAGTGGTAGGGTAAGATTTCTTGAAAGAGTGACTTTTGAAGCAGGAATGGAAAGTGACTAGAGAACATGCAATGAAGATATCTAGGGAATGACTATGCCGGGCAGAGGAAACAGCAAGTGCAAAAGCTGTAAACACATGGAGGCCCTTGTCCCTAGAGATAAGTGCACTTTCTTATACCTATATTGATCTGAGTTAGTTACCAGATTTCTTTCATAAAGGGAGTTTACGCTATTCTTGCCAGGTAAGCTTTGTTTTAAGGTTTATGAGAGTTACATCTGTGCTGAGGTGGTCTTGCCTCCTGGAAATCCCCAAGGCCAGGTTGCATCATACTGCCAAGTGACACATAGCGTCAGCCCTGTGAGATGTTTGAGTGGGCCTTATGGATATCATTCATGTTATAACCACACTATGTATTTTATGCTATGTGACACCTAATGTGTACACCCTTCAGGGACTTTCGCTCAGGATGTTAATTTGGAAGACTCAAATATTGGTAGGATAATTATAATAATTTAAATTAATGTTTTTACAAACTTGAGATTTTGATTCTTTGATATCTACTTTTGATGATGTTATTGTCTATTGAGGGAGATAAACAAGTACAATAAAGAAACACACATGAAAGAACAACTGTAGAAATATTAAAGCTATTTTCCATATTAATGGTTATCTTCAGAAATTGATATTTATGATCGACAAGTATAATTTTTAAAAAAGACAGGGCTTTGTTTAAAAAAAAGGAGAAAGAGAATTATAGGTGTTCAGGAGTTTCTAGAAAAAAATGCTTGGGCACTATTCAGTTATATGTGCTGATGAATCTTCTGTGGGCAGGTATCTATTGATTTCTGAATTGCAAAGACGAGACTGGGAATCTGCTAAAAGTGAAGGCAGTTAGAGAATGTTGGCACACACAGAAATCATTTTTTTTTTTTTGTAATTTCATTTTTAAAATTAACATACCATCCAATTGATATTTTGGGGGAGCAAAGATTTATGAATTTTATCAAATATATAGATTCATACAGCCATCCCTATCAGGATGCAATAAGTTTTGTCACCGCCTTCTCCCCCAAATTTCCCTCGTAGTATCCTTTGTAGTTATGTTCTTCCCTCCTCATTAACTCCTGGCAACTACTGTTATGATATTGGTCTTTGCAGTTTTGTCTTTTGCAGAATGTTACGTGAATGGAATTACATATTATGTAAAGCTTTGAGGCTGGTTTCTTTCACTCAACACAATACCTTTGTGATTCAGTGATGATTTCATGTATCAATCTATCATTTATTGTTACTGCTAAGTGGTATTCCACTGAATGGAAGTATGACAGTTTGCTTACCCATTCACTCATTGAAGGACGTGTGTGTGGGTTGTTGCTAGTTTTTAGAACGTACATACCTGCTATAAGGATTCAGGTAGATTTTTTGTATGAACATAAGATTTTATTTCTTTAGGGAAAAACCCAGAAGTAGGATTTCTAAGGCATATAGGGAGTATATTTTTAACTTTATAAGAAATTGCTAAACTGTTTTCCAGAATAACTATATCATTTTTTATTCCTACTAGCAATGTATGAAACTTAGTTACTTTTCATTCTTGCCAGCATAGGATAGTCAGTATTTCTGACATTCCTGTAGGTATGATAGTATTGCATCATGAATTTTTTTAAATTGTGTATTTATATATTTTTAACTTTTGGTTTTGAAATAATTGTAATTTCACATGTAGTGTTAAGAAATAATAGGGATGTCGTATGCCTTTCGTCTGTTTTCCCTCAATGGTAACTATGTTGTGCAACTGTAGAACAATATCATACCCAGGAAAATGATATTGATTAACTAAATCAATATCATATAAATCAAATAAATAAACTGACTTTATTCAGATTTCACGAGTTTTACATGACTCATTTGTGTGTGTATTTAGCTTAATTTTATGACATGTGTACATTTATGTGACCACCACTACACTCAAGACACGGAACAGTTCCATCACAGAGAGCTTTCGAATTACCCTTTTGTAGCCTCAGTCACATCCCTTCACTTTCTAATGTCTGGCAAACACTAATCTCTCTATAATTTCTCTGTAATTTTTTCATGTCAAGAATGTTATATAAGTGGAGTAACGTGCTATGTAACATTTTGAGATTTATCTTTTTCACTTAACGTAATTCTCTGAGACCCATCCAAGTGGTTGCATGCATCAAATAGGTCATCCTTTTTTACTGCTGACTAGTATTCCATGAAATGTTCGTACCACAGTTTGTTTAACTATTCACTCATTGAAGAATATTTGGGGTGTCTCTGGTTTGGGCCTATCATGAATAAAGCTGCTAAGAACATTTATGTTAACATAAGTTTTTGTATCTCTGGAATAAATGCCCAAAAGTGCAATTGCTGGATCATATGCTAAGAACATATTTAGTTTGTAAGAAATTGCTACACTATTTTCCAGAGTGACATACTGGTTTACATTCCCACCAACGTTGTGTGAATGATCCAATTTTTTCACAACCTCACCCAAATATGACGCTATCACCATTGTTTTTTAATTTTTTATTTTGATATATGTGTAGTGAAAACTCATTATGGTTTTAATTTGTATGTCCCCCTAATGACTAACGATGTTGAACATCTTTTCATGAGTTCACTTTTTATCTGTTTATGTCTGCTTATCCTGTCTGGCAAAGTGTCTAAGTTTTCTGACTATTTTTTAAATTGGGATGGTTTATTTTCTTATTATTAAATTGTGAGAGTTCTTCAGATGCTCTGGATGTAAGGCCTTTATCAAATAGCGCTCTGCAAGTATTTTCCATCAGTGTGTAGCTTGTCTTTTTACTTTATTAATAGTATATTTTATAGAAAAAAATTGTTTAATTTTGATTAAGTCACCCTCGTCAGTTGTTTCTTATGTGGATCTTGCTTCTGGTGTCATGTCTAAACATCCTTTATCTAAGCCTAGTTCATGGAGATTTTCTCCTATATTTTCTTCTAACAATTTCATAGTTTTGTAGTTTTACATTTACATCTGTGTTTCATTTTGAGTAAATTTTCATATATGGTATGAGATTTAAGTCAAGGATTATTTCTTTTGCATATGGATGTTGGCATCATTCGTTGATAAGACTATCCTTTTTCAATTAAATTCACTTTATGCCTTAGCAAAAAAAGCATTTCTTTCCCGAAAAGATGGAGTAAGTGAATTCAACCCTATTTGTCTTGATACCTACAACAAAAACAACAAGAAAACCCTGGATAAAATTCATAAGGCAACAGACAAATGCCTCAGAAAGATGGAGGAAGGCAGACTGGTTAGGGACCTTGAGACTTACAGAACACCCTAGTGAGTATCCCCGAATACTCCAGGGCTGTTTTCTTTTCTGTATATTCTACTCTAGGTGCTGGAGAAACCTGAAATCCAGAAAGGCCAGTGGGTGCAGATAAATAAATCTCCAATAAAAGCATTCTCTTGTCAACCCAAGTAAATGGCTGAGGCAAAAATCTCAATCAATGGAGGTTTATTAAGCCAAGATTTTGAGGACTTGCACAGGGAAAACACAAACTGTAGACAAACTGTGGTTGTTTCTCCAACGGGGAAGTTGAAACTTCCCCATTGCTAAAATGGGGAATGCTAAAACTTCAGCATTTTAAAGGCATGCAGAGAGGAGGAAAAAGGCAGGGGGAAGAGATGGCTTGATGAGGCAAAGTGGTTACATTGTTGTGATGCCCAAGAAATCTGTTTAATACATTTTACATAAAATAAGGGAATGAAGAAAGCATCAATTATGTAGAAGCCCCTGGGTAGGTAGAAGTATGTGCAATTCTGTCTTATCTCCAGTTCTGTTACTTGTAAGATAAGCTTATAATTCATTATTAGTGTGGAATCAGATAGGCTTTAGTTTTAGGTGCTGGACATGGGCACAATTTGCATGCCCCTGCTCACAGAAAGTTAGCAAGGAATTTCTTAATGAATGATCTGTGGGGCCAGTTCTTCACAGGTGCCTGTGGTTTTTACCTTCTCTTTTGAATAACGAGTTGGGGGGGGGAGTGGCCCTGAGACTTCGATTTTTCTTTTTACATTCTCTAGCCAAAATACCAGAGAAACATTCTCAACATTCCTTTCCTATTCTATACAATCGCTAT
Source organism: Propithecus perrieri (assembly GCA_963574695.1). Taxonomy (NCBI): domain Eukaryota; kingdom Metazoa; phylum Chordata; class Mammalia; order Primates; family Indriidae; genus Propithecus; species Propithecus perrieri. The sequence goes on from CAUYRB010056607.1 coordinate 34,227, forward strand.
GAAAAAAGCTGTACCCTTCCCATCCAGTGTGGATGGGAAGCCAGTGAGCAGAACCCTGTCTACCACCTCTGTCGTATAACCTAGAAGGTGGTGTCCTTGCCCATAATCTCAGGTTAATTACTCATCAAATGATCTTGCTATTTTATATATATTCTTGAAAACGTAGGGGTTTCTTTCTTCTATAAGTTGGAAATATTCAAATAAAGCTCTGTTGATAGAGCCTTTAGTGAATGCATGCCTCAGGGCTTTTGCGCTTGTTGTTGCCTACATGGCAGTTTCTCTAGATAACCATGTGATTCGTTCCAGTATTTCTTTAAAGTCTTGCTTCAAATGTTAATAACCAGCCATGCAGTCCATGACAGCAGGCTTTTGTCTGTTGTGTTCACAGTCGTACCCCTAACACCCCAAAGAAGACTTAGCATATATAGTAGCTTCTCAAATAAATATTCACTCAACAAATAAGTATTTGTTGAGTGAATGAATAGCAAGTGTTGATATCAATGGTAACTGCGTTTTTTTTAATTTTTATGTATTTATTTAGTTTTATTTCCGAATATTATGGGGGTACAAACTCTTCGGTTACATGAATTGCCTTTGCATTGTCCAAGTCAGAGCTACAAGCGTGCCCTTCCCCCAGGCATCATGTACTGCTCCCATTAAGTGTGAGACTGAATTTACCTATCCCCTTCTCCCCTCCGCCCACCAGCCCGACACCCAATGAGTGTTACTTACATATGTAAGCATAAGTTTTGATTGATTAGTAGCAATTTAGTGGTGAATACATGTAGTGTTTGTTTTTCCATTCTTGTGATACTTCATGTAGAAAAATGGGCTCCTGTTCCATTCAGGTTAATACAAGACGTATTAGTTCACCTTTTTGTGACTGAGTAGTATTACATGGTATACATATACCACATTTTGCTGCTGCCATTTTCCCAGCCGGTTTCCATGACGTCTTCACCATATTCACCAGACGTTTGTCTAAAGCACTGATGCTGCAGTTGTCAAAGGCCATCCATCTCATG
>CAUYRB010056608.1:0-16504 GCA_963574695.1 Propithecus perrieri
ATATAGGAATAACATTCATCGGGTGTTGGACAGATGAGGGGGGCGGAGGAGGGGATGGGTATATACACACCTAATGGGTGCAGTGCGCACTGTCTCGGGGATGGACACGCTTGAAGCTTGACTCAGGTGGGGCAAAGGCAATATGCATAACCTAAACATTTGTACCCTCACACTATGCTGAAATTTAAAAAATTAAAAAGTGCAAGATGGCATTCCTTGGTCAGACACACAGTATGATCTGTACAATTTCAAAAGAATAGTGATGCACAGTAATGTTGGATTCCTTTTGCATGTATGAATTTGCCACTAATGACTCTTACATAGGAATCATATTTGGATGAAAAAGACATTTGACTTAGACTAGGGCTCAAATCCCGTGCATTACTTAGCATCTGTGTCCTTAGGCAAATTAACCTAATCTCTCTGAGCGTGGTTTTCGCATCTGGTAAGACTAGTAACAGCCTCATACATTTAAGGATTAAATAGGACCATATGTGTAAAGGCAGTGACTGGCAAATTGTAGACACTCAATAAATGTGTCTTCCATTATCCTGCATCTCCAAGATGTACATGCTCTTCTGCTTTTTTTCCAGGACAGAGCCCTGACGTATTAATTGCAGAGTGGGATGGAAGAGTCAGAATGTGCTCTCCACTTTGCTTAATATCAGTCAAGTGCTTTTAACCCTTTGCTATATATTTTAGAACAGTGACTTTCAAACTTGAGCTTGCATAGGAATCACCTGGAGAATGTTAAAACGCAGGTCACTTGGCTGCACCCCCAGGATCTGTGATTAAGCAGGTGTGGGCTAGAGACTTAGTATTTAAACTTTCTACAAGTTCCCAGGTGATGCTTTAGAAGCAGGCCTTTAGAAGAATAGGGTTAACAGGAAGGTAGCCATTACTTTTAAAAGAAATAGAAACTAAGGTACATGTCCAAATACCTGAGTATTATTTGGACAGGTTAACTGGACACAGAACACCTTGCAGAGGGGAACTGGTTTAAATTGTAGCTAGAGAGTATTCAGGTAAATGAAAAATAACTTTTCTTTTCACTGAAAAGATGATTTAGAGCCCCCTTTGCATGAAGCTTTCTGCCACTTGACTATTTTAAATTCCTGTGTTACCTAGATGGAGCTGGAACTCCATTACCACCGTTAATTATATGAGACTAGCTGCCAAGTTAGCAAGGGGTGACATTGGTGCTCTCAGGGGGCTGACAGTTTGGAGGCCAGTGCTGCTGAGGAAAGCAGAGCCTGGGGTGGCAGTTGAAGAGCCCCTGGGCTGGGCCACGGCAGCCACGGCGGTGTGGGTGGGGGTACAGAGACCGGGAGATTTGGTTCCAGGCTGACAGTGTATAACTCAAGTCACTGACTTCCAAATTCAGCCTACCTACTCACCCCGATCTTCAAGAACCTATCAAACCTCAAAGTTACTAGACAAGCAAATTCCGAGACGTGCCCTCATACCTGGTCCACGCCGCACAATTGCCCATTTTCCCTAGCTCCATCCAGAGAGAGGAGGAGAGAAGGAAAGGGTTGCTTAGCCTCTATATCCCTTCTATAAGCTGTGGCTCAAAGACTTAAAGGCACTGGCTGTCTTTTCTGAGAAGATAATTATAGGCTTGGGGCTTTTTTTCCTAGTGCCTTGGTGCCCTTTGTGGCTCCTCTCCGTGGATCCCCCCCTCCCAGGCTCCCTGGATTCCTTGTCAGATTCTGCCCTTCCGGTCCTCCGTCCTTTCAAATCTAACATCTTTCATCATGCTTTTGTGCATCTGAGTCATCACACCTGAGACCCAGGAGAGCCTTTCACCTTCCCTTCTCTCATTACACCTCTCATTGTACCCCTTCAGTCCTGTGAACAGGCGTCTCTCAAACCTCCTTCCATTACTTAAATGAGCACATCTCATTGTGCCTCTTCATCAGCTCCTCTGCCAGGCACAGCCCCACCTTTAAACATGTGCAGCTCATTTTACCCTTCCATTTGTACCTCTCACGACCCATCTTCAGCACAAATGATCTCAAAGACAAAATACCCTAAGCTGCTGGTACCTTACTCTGTGTCTTTAGGTAAATGTATTCCTTCAGGGATCTCATGTTCTGTTGATGCATCTACAATTCCTTTTCCTTATCCAAAGCGCTGTGTTCTTTTAAATGGGCCAATCTCTCTACACATTTTTTAGACCTTGTTAGTGCACCCCTGAATCTCTAATGAGCTCACACAGTCACACCTTTCCTACGTATTGCAGTAATTCAGCACTTAAGCATCACTGGCCGGGCGCGGTGGCTCACGCCTGTAATCCTAGCACTCTGGGAGGCCAAGGCGGGCGGATTATTTGAGCTCAGGAGTTCGAGACCAGCCTGAGCAAAAGCGAGACCCCTGTCTCTACTAAAAATTAAAAGAAAGAAATTAATCAGACAACTAAAAATATATAGAAAAAATTAGCCGGGCATGGTGGCGTGTTCCTGTAGTCCCAGCTACTCGGGAGGCTGAGGCAGGAGGATCGCTTGAGCCCAGGAGTTTGAGGTTGCTGTAGCTAGGATGACGCCACGGCACTCACTCTAGCCCAGGCAACACAGTGAGACTCTGTCTCAAAAAAAAAAAAAAAAAAAAAAAAAGCAAAGCATCACAAAATGGCAGTCTGCCAGTAAAATCCGGCTCCCTTTGCAAAAGTATAAATGTCTCAGGAGGGTATGGGTTCTCCCCCGTGGCACCGACACCCCCACTCCCTGTTGCTGTAAGTACTCCCAGCTCGCTGCACACAGCTAGGTAACTTGCCTGGTAAGCACACGTTTGAGCTGGTATCCTCTGGGTCCCATCACCAAACCCAAGGAAGACATTTCCTTCCCCAAAACTCACTCCCATCAGGCATACACCCACCCTCACCTACCCTGTGTTCCTGGGAGTGAAAGCACTAAGGAAATACATTTAAGAACGGAGTTTTATTCAAACAGCAAACAAGAAGATACCAGTAAAGTTGCTTAGAGGTGGTCCTTTAGTATAGTCTTAGTGAAGAGGTAGGATGGATTTGTAACTGACCTAGTAATTTTTATAAAGAGCTTAAGGGTATTTGAAAACAATTACTTCTCATAAGAAGCTTAAATATTGCTCTGCAATCTTAAGGAAATGAATATGCTTAGCAAACTTTTTTTTAAAATTGGTACAAAGATAAACTCAGCTCTACATGTAGGAACATTTCAAATTAATGAGGGTTATGCCTATTAAAACATGCACCATAATTGCAATCAGCTTAATGTAAAAGACACCAGCTGGAGCAGGAGCTAAGACTTCATTGACAGGCACTGGGAATGAGCAATTCTACTCAAGAAAAGACCTGGTGTGGGGAGGGGCAGGGAAGCAGCAGGTATGGGGTCACTGCTCACCATCTGTAAATATCTGGCAAATGAGTGAAAGAGAAATCGGCCTTGATCTTTATGGCCCTAGAGGCAAAGTTGGGACCAGTGGATGCAAGTTATAGGGAACAGATTTTGTCTCCAAGGTAATTGATCAATGGTGATGGTGTGGTCTCCCAAGCTTGAAGTCAAGGACCAGCCTAGGAGCCACTTTGCAAAGATGCCCTCCCCACACCTTTTTTTTAGTGGATTCTTACGCTGTCTAAATAAACTTAGAGTCACGAATCACAGAATCAAGATGGAAAGGAATCTTTACAATTATGCAGTTCTACCTCCTAGCCCAGGATTCAGTCTCTTCACTGTCCCACCACATGTTCAGCCACCTATGTTTGGGCACATCCAGTGATGGGGAACTCACTACTTCCTGAGGCTGGACATTTTATCCTTCAACTTCTAAGTCCTTCCTATTATTCAGGGGAAATGCATTTCTCTGTAATTTTTGCAACTACTTCCAGTCCTATCACTTCACATTATATAAATAAAAATTTCTCTTCCCAATAATCATTAATATCTTGGAAAATGTCAGTTGTTCCCAATGTTATTTCTTCCCCTGCATAAACATTTTCTATTCTCTCAGCTTTTCCTCATGTGTCATGGTTTCCAGTCCCTCTCTCGCTATAATATAATCATATATAATAGGTATCAAGGATACAATTGTGTTATATGCAGTATCCCATTGAGTTTTCACAACAGCCCTGTGAGGCAGGTGCTATTAATGCCCCCATTTTACAGACCAAGAAACTGAGGCCTAGAGAGGTCAAATAATTTGTTTGCAGTAAAACAGCTGGTACATGGTAGAGCTTGGATTCAAACACAGGACTCCAATTTGAGCCAATATTTAATCTGTATTTTCTCAATCTAATTGGTCCCAACCTACTGGTCGGTCCCCTGCATGGAGCCTTGCCCAAGGGACCTAGAGCATCATTGGTACTGAGTCATAAAGGGGATAAGGGAACAGGAAACAGCTTGTGGAAAATGTACTTTAAGGTCAGAGGACTAGGTTAAGGAAAGTGTACCTTAAGGCTATCTCTGAAGATAAAAGAGGCTTTGAGAAGCCCCAGCCAGTAGCTCTCAAAATTAAGAATGCATTAGCATCACCTGGAGAGGTTGTTTAAATTCCCATTTCTGTACTCTAGGCTCAGAGATTTGGTATTAATAGGTCCAGGCTGGAACCGTAGAGTCTAGTGTTTATGACATGGGTGGTTACTGAACCACTCTTTGAGAAACTCTGCCCTAAGCCTTCCAAAGCCCTTGGCCAGCTCTTCTGAGCCAGGGAACAGCATGTTAAGGCAAGGTGTAACAGGCGAAGTTGTTGTTGGGCTTGAGATACCTGGATGTTTTGTCAATCCTCAGTGGGTGAGGAATGCCCAGCCAGAATGGCATTCTCATGAGAAATGGGCAGAGGGACCTTCTGAGCAGCCGTTTACTCAGTGGCTGGTAATTCTCAGCCTCACCCCACACTACACCTGGGTTTTCCTTTTTTAACCAAGAAGCATTTGCTTAGTGGAAACCAATTAAAATCTTTGTTTCAAAACCAACTTCTAAATATTGTACATAACACTCTTCTCTCCTTAGTACAAACTGTAAAAATGTTAATTTTACACTCTGGTCTAATCAAATCTCATTATTGATGTTGCTGTAATATCCTGCTGCTAGTTCTGTATCATCTGTGAGCAGGTCTGAGTGAGTCATGGATTTCAAAGTTGGTTCCTGTTTTCATCAGTTTAAAGACAAAAAAGATTTCAAGTTTATACCTTTAAGACCATCTGTTGAAAAACTGTGCCCAAGGTCCTTGCAGTCTGCTTGCTAAGCAACAGAAGAACAAAATAAGCCTAGCTCCCAGGTGTAAACCCTAGCAAAAGCTCAAATGCCTCCTGATTGCCTGCTGAGGCTCCATAGAAGGGCACCTGGGATTCAACGCTCCTGGTCAAGCCTTCTTCCTCTAGCCAGTGTTCCAGTTATCTGAGGCCACTTAAACTACTTCATAATCAGTTGCTTAAAACCACCACCATGCTATTATATTATATACCATTTCAGAGGTCAGAAATTCAGGCAGGGCTCAGCTGGGTGATTCTTCTGCTCTATGTGGCATTCAGGGGGTCACTCAATGGTATTCAGTTGGTAGCCGGGCTGGTTTGGGGAGTCCAAGATGGCTTCATTTACATTCTTGGTGGGGACAGTGGAAGGCTGAGCTCAGCTGGGTCCCTTTCCCTCTCCATACGGTCTCAAAGCCTCTCCATTCACTCTTTCTAGCTGGGTAGCTGAACTTTCAACATGGTGCTCAGGGTTTGACCAAAGTGCAAGTTGCTAGTCTTATTAAAAACTAGGTTTAAGCCAGGTGCAGTGCCTCATGCCTGTAATTCCCAGCACTTTGGGGGGCCAAAGTGAGAGGATTACTTGAGGCCAGGAGTTTGAGACCAGCCTGAGAAACACAGTGAGATCCTCATCTCTACAAAAAATGGAAAAATTGGCCGGGCATGGTTGGCCCATGCCTATAGTCTCAGCTATTTGGGAGGCCAAGGCTAACCCTGCTTAAGCCCAGGAGTTTGAGGTTGCAGTGAGCTATGATGACAGCACTGTACTCCAGCCTAGGTGACAGAGTGAGACCCTGTCTCAAAAAAAAAAAAAAAGAAAAAGAAAAGAAAAGAAAAAAGGAAAAAAAAAATCTAGGAAAAGAAAAAAGAAAAAAAAAAAAAAGCTAGGTCCAGAAGTGTCCAGAAATATCAGAGTGTCACTCCCTTACACTTTGTCAAGCCAGAGTCAAGGAAAGGAGAAACGGACCCCATCCCTCAGGAAGGGGCTTGTCAAAGAATTTGCACCACCTCTAATCTGCCACAGCCAGCCCTTCTCCTCCAGTCCCCACTGTGATCAGCCCCATTCTCTTACAGACTCCTAAATGCTCCATCAGGATCAGACCACCAGAAGTTTCATGTGGAGCCATAAGAAACACTGTCAAATACTAATTTCACCTGAGGGCAGTACCCCCTCCCTCAGGTGGCCTTAGGGACAAGGACAGGCCTTTTGAACATCTGTGCTGGACAGCGAGGCCTTGCTGCTCCTCACTCCTCTCACTTGTGGCCCGGGTGTCTGAGGGTCATTGGGGGATGAATACTTCCCTTCTATTTTTCTCATCAGCTTGGCCTATGGTTTGACATCAGAAGAGACTAATGATTGTTGCAGATCCCAAGAGCGTCTGATGCAGTGTGACCTCCAGGCTCACTTGGCTCAGTCAAGGCCAAAGACCAAGAAAGAGCGATCATCTTGTTCATAAGAATACAAGGTTTGCTATATATTTTGGGCAGCCCTTATGACCTCCAGAAGAGGTCATCTCAGTGCTAGGAGAAAGACAGGAGGTGCTGGAGGGCAGTGGTCCGGGGAAGCCCCAGCCAGCGCGGGGTAAAGCTGGGAGTCAGCCACCAAAGCAGCAAAGGAATGTTCCCAAGCTTCCTCCTCTGCAGCACCAATGACAGCTGCGCTTCTGTTGCCAGGGAAGTGATGCACCAGAATTCAAGTTTGCAGGGCCATGACACCCTCTGCCTGTCACCTAGAGGTACTGGGAGGCAGCCTGGCCCTCTGTACCTTGAGACTGGGTGGGAGCTCAGTACAGGAGACCTGTCAGCTTAATTCCCTCAATATCTCCCTCCTGTGAGCCTTGTGCTCAGCCACATACCCTGCCAGCGGGGTCCAAATCCTTAACTCGCCAGGGAACTGGCTGTAAGGAGCAGCAGGAAGTGGAATCCAGAAAAGACACAACCGTGATCCAATCTGTGGGCTGCAGTGAGCATCTCCCAGTGTCACTGTGACCCTCTAAGACAGATACTGCTCTGAGGCAAAAGGGACATGCTCATGTGTGAATGCCTCTCAATTTTCCAGCCAGTCTCTGCTTCCCCAGCTCCTGTGCCGTACAAAGGCTGAGCCTCACTTCATGGGGGTGATGTTAGCCACTGCCCCGGGCTAGGGACAGCCTCCCCAGGGACTTCTCTACCCCTCCCCTTTGGTTGGCTGTTCTGCAGTGTAGTGGTGGGAAGGGGTCTGCATGGGGAAACCAGATAGGGGCCAAGCACACTTTTCCTTTCCTCAAAGGCAGGAGGACCCTAATCATTACTCTCTCCCTGGAGGCAAAGGGAAATACTTGCAATCAATCTAGCTAGGGCTGCAAGGCACACAAAAACATAACGTTTCAAATATTATGATTACCTGAGTATTCATAACCTGCGAAAATGGTACTCAGTTGCAAGGCAGCTCCAAGTGTTGGAAAGTTCTTTTACACCAAATCAAAATCTGCCTACCTTTAACTTCTACCTAATAGTAACAAGAGGTAAACTTTATTAAGCACTTACCATGTTTCTGGCACTTTGCGCAGAACCTCACAGCTGTCATCCTATCCTGGGGTGACTCTGGGAGCTTAGTTGTACCAGCACCCCGTTTTACAGCTGAGGACGCCGAGGTTCAGAAGAGCTAAGGAGATCGCCAGCTCACGCAGCTGGGACTGAACGCTGGGCTGCTGGATCCAGTGCTCTGGGCCAACGTGAGCCTGTTGGCCTGGTTCCATTCCTTCTCTCCTGAGGCAGCCCTTCGCTATTTGGAGGTGGCTGTCTTATCCTCTGTATATACCAGTCTTTCCCCCGGACCAAGCGTCCTTGGGCTTCTCACTGCTGCTACCTGCCTTGGCCTCCTCCTCCTCGCCATCCCGCTCACGTTTGTCCGGGTTCCTTTCAAAGGCAGACAGGCAGAAATGAGCAGGGTCCCAGCACTGGTTCCCACTGCTCCAATTCCGGATCCAACGTCCTTATGATGCAGACTGAGGTTGCCCTGTGATTTTTGGCATCCTTTCCACGTGAGCTCAGAGGCGATCCGGACACCTGAGACGTCATCACATGTCATGTTTTAGGGTACTTCTTCTCCATTCAAAACAGGGGGATGGGAAGACGACTTGGCACTTATCTCAGTTCAATGTCACCTTGCAACTTACCCATTCAGTCTGTGGGGTAGTTTAACGGCGTCGTTCTGTGACTTAGCACACAACATGCTAGACGTAAACGTGAGCTCCACGCCTCAGGGAGCACCCCGGTAACAACCCACCCCTGTCCGGACTGGGGCCCGCGGTTTCAGACAGGCCTTCTCGGGAAGTGTCGCTCAGCCACGTATGGATCCCGCACCTACCCGCAGCCCCTCTCCACGCGTCTCCTTCCAGCCCCTCCTGGCTCCTTTGATACGCGCCGTCAGTGTGGGACCCCTCCCCGGCTCGTGGCATCCAGGCGAAGCCGCCGTGGAGGGGCAAGCGCAGGGCGCGAGCGGGGCCTTGACAAATAACCAGAGGGCCCCAGCGAAGAACGCGGGCGGGAGCGCGGAAGAACGATCGGTGCCCATCTCAGGAAACTCACGGCACCTGCGCTCAGAAAGCTGCCGCAGCACGAGCAGGAGGTGCAAAGACTTCGCCTCCTCAGCAGAAGGGCGGGAATAAGGAAGCCGGCCTGGCGGCCCCAGGCCTTCCAGGGCAGTGGGGGTGAGAGGAGGCCGCTCTGCCTCCCCCACTACTTTCCCTATTTTTGCTCAGGAGGCATTTATTTCATCCCCGGTTTGGTCCGTTGCTCGGTTGGCGCCAGCCCCTCTTTGGAAACGATATTCCTCTAGCACACGGGCCACGGTGCCTTGCTAGAAAGCAGGTATGAGCAGTTGGCTGAGGACGTGATTAGCTTCATTGCCAAAAGGTGCTTCTAGCAAGCAATGACCGCGCTCAGGGCGCTCAGAAAGTCCCTCTGACACCTTCCCGGCCGTCCACAGATTAACCTTTCAGAGGACCCGAGGGAAGAGGCAACCATTCGAGTTCCAGCCAAGAGGAAGAACTGTCTAGGGCAAAAGAATCCGAAAGGAAAGTCAAGTCCCTCTGGTATTACGCTGTGAGTCTCTGAAAAGGACAAAAAGCTGTATTTCCGTCTGATTAAGTTGGCACGTGAGGGTGACATAGATCATGAATTTGTAAGAAAACCGCAGTGGGCCGCGTTTCCGATCCCTTGGGAGGCATTCACATAAGTCAGTCTGTATTCTCTGCGCGTCCCAACTTGCAGGGAGGTGCCAGCGAGCCCTTGCACATCCCGTGCGCCAACAGCAGGCCGCTGGCTCCCTCTGCTGTCCGCGCCGCGACTTGCTCTCACGTGAGCAGGGCCCTTTCCGCGCCGGGAGACATTCTGAAGGCAGGAAGGCTTGGCTCGGAACCCAGGGCTCTCCCAGGACCCGGACAGCCCCTAGTCTGATTCGGGCAGGACCCTAGCCCTGCCAATGTCTGAGCTCTCGGGTGGGGCTGGGAGCAACCATCCGTTGACCAGGTGACCCCCTCCTACCCCAGGGCTCAATTTCTTTCAAAGACTTTTCTGGGTACCTGGAGTGGGGTTTGAAGAGGGAGTCTCTGGAGGCAAAAGGATCCTTAGGGAACTGAGCAAATGACAATGGTTTGCTTAAACCTGGAAGGCCGTTCAGAGGAAAGAGAACTTCTGTTGATTGTTTGTATTGTTTTCTTCCCAGAATCTTCATTTTCCCCTCTTGAGGCTGATGGCAAAAGTTCCCACCACCTATATAACCTCCCTCCACTGCACTCTACCCAGGGTGGCAGAGTGAGACTCTGTCTCAACAAAAACAAACAAGGCAACTGAACATCCCTCCTCACAACCCGCACCCCTTGAAATTTTTTTTTAAAAAGAAAAATAAAAATTAAATTATTTATAAATAAAAAAAATAGAAAATACGGCATTGGAGCCCTAAAAAGAAAGAAGTTGAAAAGAGAAAAGAAGTAGAAAATCTTCAGAGAAACAGACTGCATAAATTTTTTAATAACTGGCAACACCAAAAATGAGCAGGCTTGCATATCAAAAGTCCCTCATGTCATGATTAAAACTGTCAAAGGAAGGCTGGATAAACAGCCAAATGTCAGGGAATTTAACAAAGTCAAGGAAATACGTGTGAAGGCTTGAAATAATCATATAACGTGTCCAGTATTTAGCCAAGTATAATGATGCCTTTGGTAGTAATAACACAATATTTACAGAAAACAAATAATTTTAAAATTTACTAGAAATGATTTTGAAAGTTGATGTTAGAATGGCTGAAACATGTAATCTGGATAAAAATTAAAGAAATAATCCCTCTCCAGGATGGAGAATTCAAAATGAGATTGTTAGTTTATGAGTAATAAAATGAGGAAAGAAACCCTACATATAATATATCCAAATGAATTAGATTTTATTAGGGATAAAAGTCATACTGAAGGTCTAACATTTATTATATATATCGTTGAACTATCAGCAGAAAACAAGGAAGTTAAAATTAATCTTCTTAATTGGTTTTATAAATATTGTATTAATAAAAAATATTTTAAAGTGAAGAACTAAAAAACAAATCTCAATTTTCGGCATTGATTTAAAGCAGAGGTTTTTATGTAAAGGGCTGGATTGTCAGTATTTTAGTCTTTAAAGATGGAACTGTGCCCTTCCAGTCCTTCCAGCTATTTCAGGCATAAAGGAGAGCTCCTGGGATTATACCGAGGTCAGCCTGTCCCAGACAGAAAACTTCAGGAAATGCTGGAAAGATCACAGGAGCCCCAGCCCAGGATGTTGGCAAGGTTGCTGTTTACAAATGTGCCATGCTAAGTAAGGGCCTCTGTTGACTTGAAGACCCCAATCTCAGTTTCTCAACATCCTGTTTACTGCCTGCCCCTGGAAGAACAAATTAGACATGCCTGTGGCACATGATATTTCATAATCTCTTATTGATGTTGCACATTTTCTTTGTGAATATTTTAGGACTTTCGTCGTTTCACTGGATTCCCATATCTTCTAAGAGACCCAGCCCATTTGACTAACCGAGTCAAGCCTTTACATTGCAAATTCAGTGTAGAAGAAATTTCTTGCTTCTTTTAGATTTCTTTCTGTGATCCAATCCATCGCCTTCATATTTCTGCAGGAAGGAACATGAAAAGAAAAAGAAAAAAGCCTTCACAACCTCAGAGGGGTTTCTATGCCAGCACATCCTGCTGACATCCTAAAGAAACCAGACAGCAGAGTTATAGGTAAAAGTTTAAAAATTGTGACTCTGTTTTATTGTATGTTCAAAAACAGTTTCGTTATTTCTCTAATAACACGTGCAGCATCTCCTCTGAAGTTATGGAATAGGGTGTATGTGCTCTCCATTTTTCTTTTTCTGGGCTGGGATCGGCTAGAGAACTTCAGAGAGCAAAGGCAGAAACCACCGCCTCTTGAAGTTTGCGTCTGGTCTCCTAGCAACGGGGTTCTTGTTGGAGGCACAACTGAGCTGTGTAGGGACTCGGAACACTGGAAAGGGGGCGCAGATTCACTTTCCCACTGGATAATTCAGTTGTTTTTAATTACTGTAATAGCAACACTCCGTTTAAGCAGCAGTGAAGGAAAGCAGGAAGTTTCCAGATCGAGCTTTTCTGAGTTACTGGATCTGCTATTGTGACAAGAGAAGCAGGTGTGAGAGGTGACAGTTGGTTTCTGGCACATAGGAGCCTTGTCAGGGCCCACAGGGCCCCGCAGGCTGCAGCTGAGGGAGGGGGACAGGTGAGGCACTGGGGGGCGGAGTTGGGACTAGAGGAAGGCGCCTGGGTGACTATGTGAGGAGGCATCCATAATCTAGATGTCTCAGCCACCAGGCCCAGGCTCTTTGAGAACAGCTACCAGATCTGATTTATTTCCTCACATTGCCTAACATGGTACAAACCACCCTTTACAAATCAACAAGGGGGTGCAAGGCGGGCCCTGTGGTAACAGCCCAAAACTCTGCGAAGGCACAGGCCTCGCTAAAAATAATGATCATAATCAGCCACTGTCCCCTCGTTTGCTTCTCTATAATTGCTACTCGGGAATCACATAGCTAGTGGTCATAAAGATTCTTAACTTTCTCTGCAGATAACATCACCTGTTGGAACCTAAAGGTAGTTTCTGAGATATCTTCCGGTCCACATGCCAGTGGATTGGCTGGCCCACCCAGACAGGCAGTCCATACCAAGAAACTGACTCAACTGGAATTGTGACCCCAACCCAAGAACTGACTGGACACAAGAAGATGATTTCTACACCGCCATAATTTAGCCCTGAACCTAACCAATTAGCAAACCCAATTGCCTAATCCTTTGCCTGTCAAACTATCTTTAAAAACCCTGTCTCCCAAATTCGGGGAGGTGGATTTGAGGAATTCCTCCCTTCTCCCCACTGACCAATCTGCAGAATTAAACCCTTTCTCCATTGCAGCCCCAACTGTCTTGGTGTATTGGCTCTTCTCTGTGCAGCGGGCAATACAACCGGGTTGGGCGACAACATCACCTGGCACATCGTAGGTATTTAAGAAAGGGATTCTGGAATTTTCTCTGCCTATCGCTATGTGAGAATCACTGACGTTTGCAAATAAGTCTGTGCTCTGCAGCTGTTTTCGATATCAGGTTCACCTTTATTAATTTAGAGTAACCAGGAGTGGGCTGTTTAAAAGTTTAATTCTTATGAAACACATTTTTTTCTCTGTGTCAATATTTAAAAATTTTTTTTAATCCAGGGTGCAGCAAAACAACAAAAAAAATTTTACCTTTCTGAATGAAAATTTTCATACATATATAAGTATATAATTTTATTATGTGTATATCTCTGCTCTTTGAAATAGAATATCTTGAGCTTAGTGTGATCTTTCAAAGGACCATGACTCAGGATAGGAATTCTGGTTCTGCAGAACAGAAAACCTCCAAATGCCTATTGAGATATAAGTTTCTTTGCACCCGTGTTAAGTTACTGCTGTGATTTTCAAGTTCAGGGTTTTCTATCTTTTCCCTTCCTTTTATTTGATACTCATCACATCTGACAGGTGTTTACCTCCAACATCCAGTTAGCCATTTCTAGTTTTGTGTTGGCTAGGAAACCAGGTAGCTGGGACTGTCATGACTGTGTGTTAAAAAGAAGAACGAAAAGATTCCAAGTGAGAAGCTGAGAATGGCTGAGCTTTAGAGTGTAGATATCACAACAGCCAACCCATTGCCTGCTCTGCTGGGTGATTTCTGTGTCTGTCACCCCTCAACCCCCCAGATCCCTCACAGGTGCTGGGGGAGGTGCACAAGAGAAAGGGAAAACCCTGGCTCTGGAGGAGATCTGAGTTTGTAAAGAGGTAAAAAGCCTGCTGGGGAAGCGTGAAAAGACAGCTGTTGAAGTCACTTATAGGAGAAAAATCTGATTTGTTGTGCTTATTTACTGATGAGCTCACGCTATGCGGCAACTCTGAATTAACTTCCTTTAAACATCTTAAATATATGCACAGGTTAGCACCAAGAGCTGAGCAATCAGCCTTCCTGGACTGAGGCTCGCATGTGTAAGGCTGGCTTAAAAATTAAAATGGAGTCCTCTGGGGAATTTAATACAAAAGGAATCTGGTTTATTATTTTTTAAACAACACAATTTTTAATGGCACTTGTTACTAATTACTAGGGAAACAAATTTTCAGCTTTAGAATTACTTACGTAGTTTTGGTCAACATTGAATGTACACAGATGTTGACTCTACCCCCAAACTAGATTCTATGTGTTTTGAGAAAGATCTGTATAGGCAGTTCCTACCAACAGTTACACACAAAGCAGGAAGAGTAAGGGAATAAGTATAAGGCCTTATCCTTTGTATTTACATTTTAAAAGTTTTTGTTTTATATGAAATTACAGTTATCTTTGGATTTTTCTTCACAATTTATTAACAAGTGTAGCCTGGTGTGTTTTTACATAATTGACAAAAATTGTTCTGTCATATGAAGGATCACTTGTGAATCTCAGTTATGTACATATGAAAAGAGTTGGCCTTATTAGTCTAGAGTTGGGGATAACAAAATTCCAGAGTGTTTTGAGGAACTAGAAAAAGCTACCTTATCCCAGTGTGCAACTGATGTAATAGTTCCCATGATTGCCTCCCTGCCTGCCTACCTTTCTAAATAGCTTTATTGAGATATAATCCACATACCATATAATTCAGCCCTTTAAAGTGTAAGATTCAATGGATTTTAGTATACTCACAGATATGTGTAACCATCACCAGAGTAAACTTTAGAACACTGTTATCACCTCAAAAAAAAAAAAATACTCCAAATCCTTTACCTACTATCTACCCATTTATCCTCCTGGCCCCCACCTCTAAGCAGCCACTAATCTACTCTCTGTCTCTATAAATTTGCCTATTCTGGACATTTTATATGAAGGAAATCATGTAATATGTGGTCATTGGCAACTTGAATGGGTGATCCTGGTTGAGTGGCTTTCACGAAGTTGCCCTCAAGATGTTGGTGGGACTACAGTTGTCTGAGGCCTAGACTGGGCTGAGGATTCACTTCCAAGATGGTATCCTCACGTGACCATTGGCAGAGGCCTCAGCTCCTCACCACGTGGCCCTCTCCATAACGCTGCTTGAGTGTCCTCATGATATGGCATTTTGCTCCACCCAGAGCAAGTGACGCACGACAGAGCAAGAGGAAACTGTAATATATTTTACAACCTAGTGCAGAAGTCACACACTGTCACTTTCACCATATTCTATTTGCTAGAGATGAATCATTAAATCCACACTCGCAAGGAGAGGAATAGGCTCTACCTCTTGAAAGGAAGAGAATCAAAGAATATGTGGACATATTTTAAAACTACCCCAATAATATTGCTGGATTAAAGATCAATAAAATATGCTATTTCTTTATAATAGTAATAATTTACTAGAAAATATAAGAACAACAACAGCACACTATTCACCATAGCATCAAAAATAAAATGGATCAAAGAATTAACCAAGAATATCCAATCCTCTATAAAGGAAATAAAAAAAGATCTGATAAATGGAGAGAGACTCCATGTTCTAGGATAGGACAACATCTTATAAACATGTCATTCCCTCCCCACTCTAATTATCTAAACATTAAATATTCTCACAATGAAGATCTGACTTTTAGCTGTTTGAGGATTTTATTAAGCTTTTTGTTAAAATTTATACGGAAAGAAAAGTCAAAGTCTATAAATAGCTAAGACAATTTTAATCAGCATACACAGGGGCATTTGCCCTGTCAAATATAAAGCGTATCACAGAGTTAAAAACAGTGTGGTATTGGCACGAGAACAGTCAAATCGACTAAAAGGACAGAATAGAAAGCTCAGAAAGAAATACCCAAATGTATATGAGAATTTATCATAAGATACCTTATGCCACAAATTAATGAGGACTGGTTGGCTTGTCTGAAAAATGGTGCTGGGAAAAGTGAACACTAAATGGTGAAATATACAACTGGATGCCTACCTAGCACCACAGATAAAGATAGACTCAAGATGGATAAAAGAACCAAATATAAAATATGAAATAACTAAATATAAAAGGTTGGTATTAAATTACTGAAAAAATAAAAGAACTAAGTATAAAAGTTTAAACCATAGAGTTAATAGGAAAAAGTGTAGACAATATTATTATTATTATTATTATTTTTTTTTTTTTTTTTTGGAGACAGAGTCTCACTGTGTTGCCCGGGCTAGAGTGCCGTGGCATCATCCTAACTCACAGCAACCTCAAACTCCTGGGCTCAAGGGATCCCCCTGCCTCAGCCTCCTGAGTAGCTGGGACTATAGGCATGTGCCACCATGCCCAGCTAATTTTTTCTATATATATATATTTTTTTAGTTGTCCAGATCATTTATTTCTATTTTTTAGTAGAGACGGGGTCTCGCTCTTGCTCAGACTGGTCTCGAACTCCTGACCTTGAGCAATCCACCCGCCTCGGCCTCCCAGAGTGCTAGGATTACAGGCGTGAGCCACTGCGCAAGGCCTGGAATATTATGTAATTTCAATTTGATATGAAAGTAATTGGTTTCAGATTTTACAAAATACTCCATTTCTCTTTGCAACCACAAGCTTTAGTATTGCTGATTTTCTTGTGTTATTTAAAGATATGTCTCATTTCCAGTAGTATATAAGACTAAAATGAGATAATTAACTTAGTGGAATCCATTATCAGGAAACATAAAAGTAGAGTATCTAAATAAAACCTGTTGAAAATTGTACGCACTCTACATAATTAAAACAAGTCAA